>PVKE010049946.1:0-11105 GCA_004027555.1 Craseonycteris thonglongyai | reverse complement strand
AACCTAATTAAAAAATCTATTCAAATTTTTAAATCTCATTTATTTTAGTTTTATTACAAAACTAAGGTAATCAATCCATGCAAAGTAATTGTAATGATATGAAACAAACCAATAAACAAACAACTAATAAAAACCCCTAAGAAGCAGGCTGCATTTCAAATAAAGTAAGCAACCAAATGTCATGCAGTCACAGAAACACAGAGCAACAGAGACAGCAGGCCATGTGACAATAATTGCACTGAAGATTGAGGCAAATAAACTCTATGTGTGGCTCTACCCTCCTTTCAGTGTGCCCTAAGTGGAAAGAGAATGAGTGGGAAAACTGCTTTATAAACAATGCCCTGCGGTTCTGCTGCCCAAATGAACTCTGATTCTAACTCCAGAAAAAAAAATCCTATTTATCTAGTAAGTCTCAATCAGCAGGAATGCTAAGATAGAAAAAACTCACATAGTATAAGGCGTGATGATAAAAATCAAACAATTTCTGTTTTGTCTATAAATTCTTACCAAGAAAAATAATTCTGTGCTTTCAGACGCTGCTTTCAGACACTGCCTTTGTACCTCAATGAACCCAGTAAGAGCTGGGCATTCACAGAAGGTAGCAATAAATATTAATATAACACTTTTGAATAATAAATATATAAGTGAAGTGGAGGCATTGATTTGTTTAAAGAGCCAAGCAAAGCCCAGCTTCTAATCAATCAAATAAATTTGAGAGCTGTTACAATGCAGATTTAGGAACAGACATTGATAAGGTACAGAAAACCTCTATACCCCTCTATGGATCAAGAAAAACTGGTCAGTTCTTTATGCTGCTCAGAACATGCCCCATTTGGATTATGTAGAGGGTCAAACTCTGGGTTCTTTGACTTACTGGGTAGAATCATTTCTGAAAAAGATTAAATAAGGGGAAATGGGCTTTGAAAAAACCTATTTACTTTCAGTTGCCTACAACAGTTAAAAGCATCCTACAGAAAATAGCCTAGCAAGGAATAAAATCTCATAGTAACTTTCAAGATGTAATAATCCAATTAGAAAAAAATCGAAGGCTTTCAGTAAATTTTGTAAATATATTTACACATATGTATCTATAAACTGCTTGCAGCAAAATAGGCTCTGTCTGAAAAAAATCAGTCTGGCACTTGTGGTCAACATCAAATTGACACAAATATGCAAAAGCTGTTCAAATCACACAACAGTTAGGAGCTACACAGGGCGGCTGGCAGGGAGACAAACATGTAGTACTTGTTTGGGTCAGATAAAAGCAGTACGTTATCCAGCTAAAATCTTTCTGATTGTCTTCGAAAGAAATTTTGATAACATTGGTAAAATGATTAGCAACTTTCTCAACTGGATTATTTTAAACCTTCCCCCTTCACTGCACAAAAGGGGTGACACTGGGGTCTGGTGCCTTGCAGAAACAAGCTCTACACAATTGAATCCCAATCAAAGTCATCCTGGATGTCATCTGGAGGCAAAGAGCGACGCATCTGGAAGGCTTGGGAAGGCATCATGTGCTGCTGGTTCATGGCTCCGTGATGGCCTGGAAGGAAGAAGGCAATGTCCATAAGTGACTCAGGAGAGAAGGAAGGAAGAAACAAACGAAAGCCCACAGGGCACACCTGTGTGCCAGGCCCTCAGTGCACATTATCTCACTAACATACCCAGAAGCCTTCAACGAGATGTATTCTATGATCTGGGTTTGAGAGGATGAGCAAGTTGCCCAAAGTCATACAACCTTTAGTAAGGGGAAGAGACAGAATCCAAACCCAGGTCACTTGACTCCAAAACCAACACTCTTTCCATTACACTTGGCTGCAGCAAGGAGGGAATAAAGAGTGCGAGTACCCAGCAGCTGACACAACCACTTCTCTTTGTTCTGCTTCAATACATGTTTCAGTAACATAAACTGGCTCACATGAGAAAGATGTCAGTGTACCACTGAAGTCACAGTGCATTTCCTCTAGCAAGTTCATTCCTGTGCCCCCAAGAAGCAGGTGCACACAGAGAACATCCACACCACTGAAAGCAGTGGGCCCTGAAGGCACATGGCAGAGGGCACCATGCCCACTCTCCCAGGCCCCCACATCAATGGCCACGTACTGTGTGTGCTTCCCAATTTTGGTGCATTCTGCCCTTATCAGCATAGCTTTGACAAGCGCCATTCTAAGCCAGATTTGATAGTTTTAAAAAATAACAATCTTTCTTTACTTGTAGAATTTATGCTTTTATTAGGAATTAAACATAACCTTTTAACTGTTACAGAATTTTTACTGATATAGTTTTTGTTAGTACTGATTACAAAGATTCAAGAAGTCTGCTGCTATCTTATTTTTCTCATAAGCCCTATAATTTTTTTTTTTTAACATTTTTATTGTTTTCTGAGAGAGAGAGAGAGAGAGAGAGAGAGAGATCCAGACACAGAGACAGAGAGACGGGGGAGGGCCCAGAGCAGTCTCCATAGTTGCACATCACTGGTTTTTCCACAGTTTCATTCCACAGGTGGGCGCGGGGCTGCACAGGGCAGGAACTGGGCCAGGGTCTCACCCCGGTGAGAACTGAACCGGGGGCACTCCCCATTTCAGCATATGGGTCCACATGGGCCGGGGCCGGGATTCGATCCTTGGTCCCCGGGGCTGCAAAGTGAGCACTTAACCCACTGAGCCATCCCGGCTTCCCCAAGCGCTATAATTTTAAATGTACAACTTTGTAAAATGCAAAGCTTTCCTCACAATCTAGCAGATACACCTGTATTAACTCTTGTGCAAGGTATAAATGCCTCACTGTGTGCCACGCACTGTGGGTGAGCTACACACAACCCTCATTCAGTTCTCTCAACAGCTCTAGGAGTCAGGTATTTCTATTAGCTCCCTTTACAGACAGACCCCACCCCCTCAACAGGGAGACCTCAGCCTCCTGAGGCAGCCTCATTCACTGCTGGGAAAGCTAAAGCTTTTCAATATCAAACTCTTGAATAAACAACTGCACTCCCCCACCCCCCTCAATTACCTGTGATCGTTGTTCCTGGAGTGCTGAGTGACTGTGGGATATGAGGGTACCCAGGGGGTGGCATCACTGAAGGTGGGAGATTTGGCCTGGAGTCCATGTACAAACTTCCTAATCAGATTGAAAAGCAGAAAAACAAATCAAGCACTAAAATATTTTTTTAACATTTATTGTTTTTGACAGAGAGAAGGGGGAGGGTCCAGAGCAGTCTCCATAGTTGTACATCATCAGTTTTCAACACAGTTTCATTCCACACAGGTGGGCGGGGGCTGCACAGAATGGAAACTGGGTTAGGGGCCTCCAGCATGGGAGGCACGCCCCCTCGAGCCAGGGGTTGAACTAGGGGGTGAGAACCAAACGGGGGCCTCCCGCATGGGAAGCACACCCCAGTTCAGCATATGGGTCTGCACGGGCCGGGGCTGGGATTCAATCCTTGGTACCCAGGGCTGCAAAGCGGGTGCTTAACCCGCTGAGCCATCCCAGTTTCCCCTAAAATATTAATAGAACTGTTACCTAAAACTAAATTAAGCAGGTAACGGTGGGGTAAAAAAAACTTACTCCTTTCAGATGCTAAAACTCTGCCAAAAGGTGGTGCTGGCTTTCTGAACACAGTGCCTGGCTTGGTGTAAGTACACCGGCACTACTAATAATTCTGGCACAGCCTCTCTCTCTCTGGAAGCTTTAGGGAAGTTATGTCCATTATTGTTATTACATACCTCATCACAGTTCAAACGCATTTTTATCATTTCGTCTGAGCCTTCCCTTAAACCCACAATGAGGGAATGACAGCGATTATCTCCATTTTATAGATGAGGCAACTGAAAAGGTTAAGCTGGCGTGCCCAAAGACACATCAATTTGACAAGGCTAGGGCTAAAATCCAGTTCTCCCCCTCAAGGGCTCTTTCTACTAATGGTTGTCTCTGTATTTCCCTGATTTTCTCACCCTCAAAGCAGATCTATGTGTACCCTAGAAGATTACCAAAGTTATAGAAAAATTTGCATAAGATAAAAGAGTTATAACAAGGAAAGGTGATTAAAAATGTATTACTTAGAAGTGTGGAGATAGGAAATAAATCTCATTTATTGATATTTCAAAAGGTTCTTTAATATATTTTTGTTGACAGGACCCATCAAGTGTTAACAGCTCCAAAATGTCAATTAGGTTGCATCCTAATGCAAAACAGAAAGGAAGGGGACAAACATCATGCACTCTCTCCCAGTAACTCCTGAGGAAGAAAAATACTAACACTGGTGTGCAACATACAAAGCCTCTAGAATGCTGGAAAAGCTGTTTCCCTAAAATATGCTAGTGTTTCACATAAATTACATGTGCATTCTAGCCATGCTATAATCAAACCGGAAAAGAGCAACCATAATTTCTTAGAAATAAATGACAGTAATGGATCACTGTCATCATTAACAATGTATTAAGTTGCCTCAGTTACTAAATTTCATGTGAATGAGACAGAGAAAATCAAGATAATTAAGCCCATACCTGTTCCAATGTGTTGGGAAGGTTTTGCTGGATGCATGGCACCATGACAGACATTTTGCTGAACATTACTCTGTGAGTGGATAAGGCCAGTTTGTGTAAAGAACTGATTAAGTGAAGAACAGAGATCAGCAAACTGAACCTGATCCAACGACCAGTTCTTGAGATCTGCCTGTCTCATACTCTCCATCAAACCTATGAGGAAAGTATTAGAAATGCAGTCAGCACAGTTCTACAAATATTGTAAAGAAGATAACAAGAACAGACACAAACAACAAGACCATTTTTTTCAGCCTTCAAATTTTCACTGGTAGTGATATGGCCACCCAATGAAGAATGACATTTTAAAATTATTCAAAGTCTGATTATTTTAAATGTGGTCAGATTTCTCTCAGAATTTGTCTGTGATCCTCTGCTACATCAACTGGCCAAAAGCCTTAATTATGAAGTTTGCAAAGTGTTGTTTTTAAGCATACTACCAACTGCAAATAAAACACTATATAAGGAGACCTCAGACCTTACTTCTATTGCAAAGAAACTTAATCTACCAGAGCAAAAATAATTTGTATTTGGTTATATGTAATAAAAACCCAATACTCACCTTGGAACTGTGAAAGGTCTACATCTGACCAATTAACACTGCTGGCAATTCGACAGCTTTCTTTTAGCATGTCAAGAGTTGCATACCAATCATTTGAAACACCTATAAAATAATATTGACAATACTACGAATCTCAGATAGTGAACGTTTGAAGCATAGAGTAAGGGAACGCAATGAGCTGACCTTATTCCTCTCATGGCAGATCACCATCCAGTTTTACAAACAAATTCACAGCCACTATATCATGTGTTGGGACAACCTACTCTGTGAGACATTAAAAAAATTTTTTAAATCTGGGGGGAAGCTTGGATGGCTCAGCAGGTTGAGCACTCACATTGCAGCCCCAGGGTATCAATCCTGGTCCTGGCCCCAGCCCGTGCAGACCCATATGCTGAACTGGGATATGCTTCCCATGTGGGAGGCCCCCAGTTCACGGGGGTGTGCCTCCCATGCAGGAGGCTCCCTTCCCAGATTTCGCCCTGCACAGCCCCGTGCCCACCTGTGGAATAAAATTATGTCAAAAATTAATGACATACAACTATGGAGACTGCTCTGGCCCCTCCCCCCCCCCCCCCCCCCTGTCAAAAACAATAAAATAAATCTTAAAAAAATCTAGACCCAGAAAGCTGGTATAACTTAGCAAGATCACTATAATGAACCTAAGACTTAAACCCAAGGCCTCTAAGCTCTAGTCTGGTGTTTACAAATTGTCAAACTTGATAACTTCCCTTTGCATTTGTATAGTACAATTAATGAACAGGTAGGACAAGTCATTTAAATCCTGTCATATAAAACTTCATTTTCCTGTCTTATTGTGACCTTCAGAGAAACATTCTTTATAACTCAGAGGCAGGTACATGTTTAGAAGCAATGTACAATACTTGTATAACTTAAAGCACCAACTTAAGGGAGGTAAATCAGATTGTACAGCAAGAGATGTTTCTTACAAGGCAACCTCAGGAGTGGAAAGTGCCTTAACACAGTACTCTTGTCAAGGAAGCAAGGGAGAGGGCTGCAACTTCTGTGAGAAATTCTGATGAATCCAAGCCAGGGTATTTCTAGTCAGGGACAGTGTCCTCTGGTGTAACATCATCAGAAGAGTTAAGACTCCATAGTCTGTATGTCAGCAAAGTGGTCCCCACTCAGAGGCATGGAGCATGAGCTACACTCAATGAGAAAGTGCTCAATAGAGAAGAATATCCTCCATTCAGTGATTGCTACCCAAATTATTTTCAGGACACCCCTGGATGAATGAAAGTAAGAACTAATAAAAAGGATTTTTTTGCTATATCAAAGATAATTGTTTATCAACTATTGGCTACGTGATTAACAAAACTCTGCCAACTATGGATTTTTAAAACATAAACAATGAACCAGGAACAATCACACCCTACTCTCAGGCAACTCATAATTCAGGGAGAAATTTGTTGGGGAAAAAATTAAATTGGTGCCCAAAGTGAGCCACAATCATCCAAGTCTATCATACATTCAGATCTTATAATAAATGCTGACTTGTCAATACAAAATAAAGCAATCTCTGCAGAGAGAGTGGCTGAGCAAACCCTAAATGTTTACTGATTTTAGTCCTTTTAGAATAACTGGTATTACAGTCTCTGAACTCTGACAGGCCAGGATATAAATTCCAGTTCTACCACTTACTAGCAGTATGATCTTGAGCAAAATGCTTAATGAGTTATACTTTTCTTATTGAATGTGGTAAAATATACTTGATTTGGGAGAATATGAGATAATGTATCTAAATTGCCTTGCATATAATGGGCACTCAAACTGTTAGTTCCCTCTGTCCTCCCCTGTTAAAAGACAACCTGCTTATTAGTCCCATCTTATGAATAAGAAGTTTATAATTCAAAGAGATTATTATCACAGTCACAATAATTTTTCCTACCTCCCCAAGGTAAAGGTCTACTTTCATTCTCTGACAAGCTACCATTGGTTTAACAGGCCATTAGGGCATCATGGATTGTTCTCATCTGTAATGGTACTTTTTCTCCCCTGGCAATCATTAGACTTAAAAAAAGAAAGGTATGACCAGAGCATCACAGACTTCTACTGATACTCAATCTCTACAATCATTAGTCAATCCTCAAAATCATATTAAGAACAAGCTTAAATTTCTGAAGAATGTATTGACATTAAACTGTAGGCAATAGTGTCTGAACTAAGAGTTACAAAGGGGGGTTATAGATCTAAAAATAATCTCAAGATGTTTTAGGACAGGGGTCTCCAAACTATGGCCAGTGGGTCGAGGCCCTCTCATCCGGCCCGTTAAGACCTTTTTATCTGAATAACATAATATTAAATAAATAATTAAAAACAACATCTATGTTTTCATTTTTATTTGGACCTCGAATGTGTAGTCGGCCCCCAAACTGCTGTTTGATAGTTAATGCGGCCCACGGGCTGAAAAGTTTGGAGACCCCTGTTTTAGGAGATAGTCTATCAGATCAAAACTAACCCCTAGGTTATTTTCATATCCCAAAGGATGGTTCATACCATGTTTTTCGGAACCAGACACACAAAAACAGTTATTAAATAAAAAAAACAAAAACCTGCTGAGTTTGCCTATATTGCCACAATAACTTTTAATCAAAAAATCGTCCAAGTCAGTGTATAGATTAAATGAGTAACAACTATAGGATTATAGGAAACACAAAAGGAGATGAGTTGGTAATAAATACAGATTAGCCTAGGTAACGAAGGACAAATCCTAATTCACAGTTAGCCCAACACAAGTTAGGAAACAAAAACTTACCAGAATTACAGGATACCTGTTGTGGGGGTGGAGGGGCCTGATGGGTTAACGTCTGATGCTGATGATTCGAATGGTGCTGCATGTGTTGGTGTGGAGCAGGGTGCTGAGGATGAGGGGACTGGAGCTGGCTGTGTTGCTGTGGGTGCGGTGCTGGGTGCTGGGGACGCTGCGGATGCTGTGGTAAACCATGCGGTCGATGGGGCGGATGTGGGGACGGCTGTGTGTGCATCTGGGAGTGAGGCAGAGAGACTTGTGCAACCGAGTTACTGCCCGTGGGGTTGAGGCCACTGCCGTGACTGCTGGGCAGGCTGCTTTGGTTGCTGTGTGGGTGAGAGCTCACTGTGCTGCTAGGAGAGTGCTGATAGGAACACGAAGTGTGGGACTGCTGGGAAGATTCCGAAGGGATGTTCATCAAACCTAAAAACAGCCAGAGAAAGCAATATCATTTATGGTCAGTTATATTTTATGACAAACATTTGCAAAAATATTTAGAGAGCAAAGGTATATGTTCTCAAAAAGCAACTTTGGTTTAGTTTAACAAGTGCTGATGGATCTACCACCATACACTGAACTCTGGAACTAAAAAGAATAAGAAGTATCATTCCCTGCCCTCAAGTAACTTATGTCCAAGTGGAAGAGAGACAGTAAAGAGATTATGTCCACTATTAAAAGCACTAAGGCAAAGGATAAAGTGTGGATAAAGAACTTTGGGCTTTTTTTTTTTTTTGGCCTATTCAGGTGGGAAGGGGCCAGAGACAGAGAGAAGCCTTCCTTGAAAAAACCGTATCTAAGATGAGTATTGAAAGGAGTAAATGTTAGGGGAAATGTGAAATATGTGTTGGGTCACATTCAATATAGTTCTCTACAGGCCTAAAGACCAAAGTTTTGACAGGAAAGGAAGGGAGAAATAAAGCCCCATTATTTCTGCTCCTTTGACTAATCAAAAAACTTTAAGGCCAAGGTGGCCAGAATCCTTAAGACTAAGCAAAACAAAACAGCCATCTCTGCTGTTCTTTCTCATTACTCTTATGGAACATTTTTGAGACACACAGTTTAAAGGTTAAGATTGAATACTTCACAGCACCAGAAAGTACAAATTAAAGCCTCTGCATTGCTGTTTACACACTTGGAAACTTGGGAAAGTTATTAACCTCTCCAAGTCACAACTACCTCAACTATAATTGTGTGTGATAATAGTGCCTACTTCATATAGTGGTTATGAGGACTGCATGCCCTGATGCAAGTGCAGGCTGCAAGTTAGCTGCTATGAAGATGCTACTGATTAGGCCAGAAGTGCCTAATGACAAAAATAATATATGTTTGGTTTGCAGGTAGACCCTCATTTAGCATTTGATTCCATAACTAGGTTATTTTCATATCCCAAATAATGACTCATATCATGTTTTGCTTAACCAAATACAAAAAATGTTATTAAATAAAAAATAAAATCCCACAACATAGTGTCCGTCAATAAAAGAAACAAACATTTTAAACAAAAATACATTTTTCTTAAACTTGTCATTAATGGTAAAATTTTATTAGAGTACACTGTAAGATAATTTTAAAACTTACTTAAGGTTTTATAAGTAGAAGAGTTCATACAAGTTCTTGCTTTGACTCTGGAAAACTGTCATTTACCATCAGGAATCCATAGTTATTACGGTAAGATGAAAGAAAGCAGTTATTTCATTTCCAATAGTCCTAGCATTTTTAGAGGGACTCTATGATCCATACCAACATTTTCAATCCAAAATTATTTTTAAATAAAATGGAACAAATATCTTTCAGAGGCCCAATATGTAAAACTGATATATGTAAGTTGCTTTTTTTTTTTTTTTCCTGAAGCCAAGGAAGAAAGCCTGCTAGGGCTCTCTTCATCTTCTACTCCCTGAGACCTTCATAAAAGCCAAGGACTCCAAAAAGAACAATTTGAAAACCACTGATCTAATCTAATCTTCACTGTACAAATGGGGATGTTGAGTTCTAGAGAGATGACATTAACTCAGTTAACTTTATGGTAGAACCTATACTGGAACCCAGGATTCCTCCTAACACTGCTCTTTTTTTTTTAAAGTTTGATGAAACAGTATTAGGGGCCTCAGAAATCATCACCATTGTTACTGCAAAGTCAGTATTTTTCTATTATGATCACCAAGGTTGTATCTACTTAATAAAGCCTTACATTAGTTCTTTTTGTACCTTTATAGATAGAAAATTTAAGATAAAATTTGAGAAATTGGAATATTGGAAAATTGGAGTATTACCTTAACCAGAAAAACCAACTTCCTATATAAACTAATGATATTCACTGCTATATATAATATTTGTATGTAACATTAACTTTCATATCTGACAATGACAAGTATTAAAATGTAAACTCTATAAAGAAAAGAATTTTGCCTAAAATATTTTGTTCACTGCTGTGAACACGTAAACTCTCTAAATTGGGGTATCGTTAATCTGTCAAATAAAGAAACTAGGAATGCTTCACAGTTCCTAACTAATCTAACTAGTGTTCATGGGAGAAAGACAATGTAACAGTTTGATTCTATCACATGACTAAAATTAGACCAGCAGCTAATGGCACAGTAACATAAAACAACAACTATCTAGCATTCAGTTGAGATACAATACTGCATCTCAACCAAATCCAATTTAAGCATGTTACGTATGGCATACAAAGTATGTTATATGGCATGTTAAGTATGTTAAAATAATGATTCAGAGGATACCACTAACCAATGTGTTCACTTATAAGTGCCATACAGGAAATTACAAATGTGAGGCTACTATATTCCAACCGTTACCTCTTTCCTAATATCAGTCAGAACAGAAAGGCAACATCTACCACTCAAACTTCAGATGCCAAACATCACTGATTAACCATGGCAGTCTTTCCCACATGCATTGTCAGAATTCAATGCAGTACTCCAGGTAACCACTAATAATAAAGTGAGGTACTCATGTAAAATAACATTTATCAGCAATTCTTGTGCTGTGCTATAAATATACAGAGCATAGTAAATATACAAAGAGCATTCACTTCTGATTATGATGGAAATGTTCTAAGATTAAGGAAATATAACAGCTGCTATGTGAAAATAATTCTTAAAGAAAAACTTTTCAATAAAAATATACTTTACAAAAAAGTATTTAAAAAAACCTCACCTTGTTGACTAAGTGACTGCTCAAAAACTGACTTATAAAGGCTCCGAAATGAGGCACTGAGATC
>PVKE010049945.1:0-11105 GCA_004027555.1 Craseonycteris thonglongyai | reverse complement strand
TGTGTGTGTGTGTGTATACATATATATACACACACATGTATGTATGTGTATATATACACATACACACATGCATATGTACATACATATATATATGTAGATGTTTCTAATTTTGTGGGTTGATTTTTCACCCTTTTAATGTTGCTATTTGATGAAAAATGTTCTTGACTTTAATATATTTCAATTTATACTTTTATTTTGTGGTTAATGCTTCTTGTGTCTTGTTAAAAATATGTTTGTCTACTCCACAGTTAAGACTGTGTTCTTCTCTCTTCCCCCTAAAAACTTTATTTTACATTCACATTTATAATCTCAAACTATCTGGAATTGATTTTGGTCAGCATCATTTCACTGCAGTGACACCTTTGCCATAAATCAGGAGACTGCATATGTATGAATCTGTTACTAGACTTTATTCTTGTTTTCTTGATCAATTTGTCTCTCCTTGTACCAGTATCACACTGTCTTAAATTTTATACATTTATAATAGATATACATGACAGAAAATGACTTCCAGTTTTATGATTCTTCTTCAAGATTGTCTTGGTTCTTTTTGGCCCTTTTCATTTTCATATGAATTTTAGAATCAGCTTGTCAATTTCCATCAAAAACATTTCTGTGATTTTAATCAGTATTGCTTTACCTACATACCTTGGTGAAAATTTTTATATCTTTACAGTACTGAGCCTTCTAGTCCATGAATGTTATATTCTTCCTAATTTAGGGATTCTTTCATTTCCTAGATAAATTTTGTATATTTTGGTATAGAGGACTTTCACATTTTGTTACATTTATTCCTAGATATGGGCCATATTTTAATGTAAGATGTATTGTGTTGGGTTTTTTAAATTTCTTTATTGCATATACTCATACATAGAAATACAATTGGCTTTTATTTATTGACCAATACATAGTAACATTGCCAAATCCAATAATCAATTCTAAATTTATGTAAACTGTGTACCTAGAAAACCCAAATCGAGTACAATTTTGGAAGTAATAACAGTTTTGGTCTCTCCTTTCTAACTTGTATGTCTTTAGTTCTTTTTATACTCTCCAGTATACAAGGTCTGACAAATTCATGAAGTCATCCTAGAAAAAGTGCTATTAATATATACCTTATTGCTTAATATCACTACAGTCACCTTCAAAGTACTCCCCTTGGGAAGCTGTGCACTAATGCCAGGACTTAGCCTGCCCTTCAAAGCAACTTTGGAATTATTTTTCTGAAATGCCTGTCAGAGCTAAGGTTGTATTACCTTTGATACTCCAAATGTCATCAAAATGTCTTCCTTTCAATATTTCCTTTATTTTTGGATAAAGGAAAAAAGTCATTGGGGGCCAGACCAGGTGAGTAGGAGGATATTCCAATACAGTTATTTGTTTACTAGCTAAAAACCCCCTCACAAATAGTGCCCTGTGAGCTGGTGCATTGTTATGATGCAAGAGCCATGAGTTGTTGGTGAAAAGTTCAGGTGGTTTTTGCCTATCATTTTCATGCAGCCTTTTCAGTACTTCCAAATAGTGAACTTGGTTGACCGCTTGTACAATTGGTACAAATTCATAATGAACAATCCCTCTGATATATATTTTTTAAAAAGTTAGCAACATTGTTTTGACTCTTGATTTGGACTGATTGAACTTTTTCGGTCATGGAAAACTGGCTGATTTCCATTGTGCACTTTGATGCTTTGTTTCAGGCTGGTATTGGTACACCCATGTTTCATCACCAGTGATAACACAGCCCAAAACATTGTCTTGTCTCTCCAAATGGTCTTGGAAAACTTAGACTCTCCTTTGCTTTTATTTATCTGTGAGCTCCTTTGGGACCACTTTCACACACACCTTCTCATGCCAAGATTCTCAGTTAAGATTTTCCTAACTATTTCTCTATTGATGTTTACTTGGTCTGCTATGCTTCTCACAGTCAGCCAACAATTTTGACACACAATTTGATTAATTTTTGCAATGTTTTCATCAGTTCTGCTTATTACTGGCTGCCCTGGCCTTTTTTCACCAGTGATGCTTTCTCTCCTTCAGAAAGAACGCTTAATCCTTTTTTACACTGTTACTTTCTTCATGGCATTATCTCCGTAAAATTGGACTAATATGTCCCTTATTTTACTTCCACTCTTACCAAATTGAACAAGAAATTGAATGTATGTTCATTGCTCTAATTCAAACTCCGACATTCTCAAAACAGCACACAATAATGAACACCACTCAGCAAGGCATCACCACATGTCAACACAAACAGTTGTGAGACACTGATATACCAAGTTTATGAAACCTTACCAAGTTGTTTGTACAATGCTGTCAATGTAAATTCACAGAGGCAAGTTCGCTAACTTAATTGTCAGACCACATAATGTTCAATAGCAGTTGTAATAATTAGTAGACATTCTTACTTTATCCCAAATGTTAGAGGAAAGCATTTAACATTTCAATATTTAGGGATTTTCAATGTTATAGGGATTTTTTTGGTAGATATTCTTTAACAGATTCGGGAGATTGTCTCCTATTTTCAGTTTGCTACCTACCAGTGGTTCTTGCATTTTATCATATGCTTGTTTTTGATGTATCAAGATGATGATTGTTTAATTTTTGTCCTTTTCTTTGATAGTGCAGTAAGATGCATTGAATATTAAAAATACATTTCAGGAAGCCAAGGTGGCTCAGCAGGTTGAGCGCTCATTTTGCAGTCCCAGGGACTGAGGATCAAGTCCCAGCACCAGCCCATGTGAACCCATATGCTGAACTGGGGTACACTTCCCATGCAGGAGGCCCCTAGTTTGGTTCTTGCCACCTAGTTGGAGGGGGCATGCCTCCCATGTGGGAGGCTCCCAGCCCAGTTTCCACCTTGCATGCCCCCTGCCCACCTGTGTGGAATGAAACCATGTCAAAAACTGATGATTCAGCAATGGAGACTTCTTTAGGCCCTCCCCCTTCTCTCTCTCTCTCTCTCTCTCTCTCTCTCTCTCTCTCTCTCTCTCTCTCTCTCTCTCTGTTTCTCTCTGTCTGTCAAAAACAATAAAATAAATCTTTAAAAAACATACATTTTGGGGGAAGCTGGAATGGCTCAGCAGGTTGAGCACTCATTTTGCAGCCCCAGGGACCAAGGATCAAATCCTGACCCCGGCCCATGCAGACCCATATGCTGAACTGGGGAGTGCCCCCAGTTTGGTTCTCACTGGGGTGAGACCCCAGCCCAGTTCCTGCCCTGTGCAGCCCCACGCCTACCTGTGGAATGAAACTATGTGGAAAAACCAATGATGTGCAACTATGGAGACTGTTCTGGGCCTTTCCCCTTCTCTCTGTCTCTGTATTTTTCTCTCTCTGTCTCTCTCTGTCTCTGTCTCTCTCTCTCTCTCTCTCTCTCTCTCTGTAAAAAACAATAAAAATAAATCTTAAAAAAACAACAACATACATTTTGGTGATGCTGGAATGGCTCAGCAAGTTGAGCACTTGTCTTGCAACCCTGGGGTCCATGGATCATATCCAGGCCCTGGTTCATTCAGACCCATATGCTGAACTGGGGTATGCCCCCAATTCAGTTCTCACCAGGGTGAGCTTCCCATGTGGGAGGCCCCCAGTGGTGGCATGCCTCCTATGCTGGAGACCCCTGGCCTGGTTCCTGCCCTGCACAGCCCTGCACCCACCTGTGGAGTAAAAAACTATGTCGAAAGCTGATGGCATACAATTATGGGGACTGTTCTGGCCTGCCCTCTTCTCTCTGTCTCTCTCTGTCTCTGTAAAAAAAAAAATTAAAAATACATTTTATTCCTGGAATGAAACTTACTTGTTTGTGATGTACTACTGTCTTTATATATATCACTGGCTTTGATTTGCTAATAAGTTGTGAAGGATTTTTACACCTGTGATTTTGAGAGTTTGGTCTATATTGTTTCCTGTAATATCCTGAGATTTTGGAATCCAGTTTATTCTATAATCATACACACAAAAATAATAAATAAAATAAAATTTAAAAAAAAATAGGAAGTGCTCCCTTTTTATATTTTCTGACGTTTTTGAAAGATTGATGCAATTCCTTCTGTAGTGTTTTAGCATAGGACTTTCTTTATGATAAATTCTTAAATAAACTACTCAGATTTTTTTTTCTTCTGCTAATCTTGTATTGTAACACTGCCATAAAATTATGGGAAACAAAGACATCAGGTCAAGTATACAAATTCCTGGAACTTCTATAAGTCTCAACTGTGCTGGAAGCTGGCACAGAAATAACAAGACAATAAAGACCTATGTTCACCTAGGGATTGTACATATCTCAGAAACAGAAAAAAGCAAATGCATAAAAACATATGAAAACTTGAACAATGCTCACATTTCTGCTGTTATGACCTCACCTGGATTAGTAAAGTTTGCCTTCTAAATGGTCTCTAGTCTCCTGCTTTGATCTTCAGAGCAAGAACCCAGGAGGAACATCAATGTGTCCATTAAGATTCAACCAGAGAATTAGAACCATTGAGAAGGATGTGAAATATGAGGTTTTTCAAATAAAGATAAGACCTTTCCCAATTGTGGATGCTGGTGAAGAAGTCTATGGGATGCTGTTACCTCCACAGCAGTAGTGGGCCTGAGGTTGGTCTAGGTGGGCAGGGCGAACATCAGGATATAAAAGGTGAATGTGAAATAGTAGAGAAGGAGGACAAACTGAAACCTGTATTGGTGCTTCACAACCTCCAACTTCTACAACATGGGTGACCTGCAGAAGTTGGCCCCCTGCCATGCATGGACTGCACACACACCTGGCCCAATCCAGCAGAAGCTGAAGAGGACACCTGGCAGAATCAAGGCCTCCGCAGGCCCAGGTGGGCTTCCATGCCAGCAGTTTGAGTCAGCACATGGCATGAGCAGCAATGTGGAGAGCAGCAGCCCCACCTGGAGCCCATATTGCCCTTAAGAGCATATGGCTTACTGCTTCTGTTCAAACTTCTAAATAGACACAAATGTCACATTGACCAACCCTGACTCAAAACCATTCAGAAAGGGAATTGTTCAGCTTAGCTAAATTGACACAGTATAAAACCACCAGTCATTCTTTACACACACACACAAAAAAAAAAAAAAAAAATCAGATTATGTCTTTCCTCTGCTCAAAAACCTCTGAAGGCTCCCTGTCTCTTTAAAGTCAAAATATGTGGGTGGACTGACAAATTTTGCCTTCACTGTATTACTTTTTGTTACATTAGACATATCTGGATATAACCAGTTCTATGTAGTCACATGATATCTCCCCTCCATAATTCTTTATTTTGGGGGAAGCCAGGATGGCTCAGTGGGTTGAGCACTTGCTTTGAAGCCCTGGGTACTGAGGATCAAATCCCGGCTCTGGCCCGTGTAGACCCATGTGCTGAACTGGGGTGTATTTCCCATGCAGGGGGGCCTCCAGTTCAGTTCTTGCCCCCTGTTCAGCCCCCTGGTTTGAGGGGGTGTGCCTCCCATGTGGGAGGCCCCCAGCCCAGTTCCTGCCCTGTGCAGCCCCCGCCCACCTGTGCGGAAAGAAACCATGTTGAAAGCTGATGACGTACAACTGTGGAGACTGCTCTAGGCCTCCCCCATTCTGTCTCTCTGTCTCTCTGTGTCAAAAAACAATAAAATAAATCTTTAAAAAAAAATTTTACCTCACACACACAGATGCTTACATTTTTCACCCAGTGCACATTGAAATGGAAGAGTGTTCAGACACTTGGCTCAAACAGCATGCTGTTATTGAATTCTTTTTTTTTTTTTTTTGTTAAATTTAATGGAGTGACATTGGTTGGTAACAATTAGATAGTTTCCCGATGTACAACTCCACATCACATCACCCATGCATCGCATCATGTGCCCAGCTCCCAGAATCAGGTCCCCCTCCATCACCATATATCTAGTGTGTTACTGAATTCTTAACAGCAGAAAAAGTTTCTCCAGCTGAGGTTCATAGGTGAATTCCCAGAAAGAAGCCATTTATGGTGATTAGTGTGTTGATGTGAGTACAGTAAGGTGCTGGGGTAAGGTGGTTCAAAGATAGAGAAATGGGGCAAGCAGATTTCAGTGACAAACCATAAAATAGAAGGCCTCTGACTGTAAGTAATCAGCTTCATCAAGATCACAGAAGTGTATTAGTGTATTGAAGTGTGTGGTGATTTGTAGAAAAATAATTATGCAGCTTTGAAAAATAAATGATGTAGGTATATTTATTGATTGATTTCATTAAAGTATCTTTTCTGGGGATGCTGAGATAGCTCAACAGTTTCAACACTTGCCTTGTAACCACGAGGTCCGGGGATTGAATCTTGGCTCTGGCCCATGCAAACCCACATGGTGAACTGCAGCACAACTGGTAACCTCCAGGATGGTGGTGAAGGTTCTTGCCTCCCATGAGGGAAGCCCTCAGTTGAGTTCCACCCCATGTGGCCCCACATCTACTTGTGTGGAATGAAGCTATGTCAAAAAAACTAATGACGTACAACTATGGGGACTGCTGTGGGCCCTCCCCACTTATCTCTGTGTCTTTCTGTCTCTTTCTGTCTCTCTCACCTTCTCTCAAACAATGAAATAAATCTTTAAAATATATATTTTTTCCAGTTCATTTTCTATTTAAGTGGAGGCAAAATTGATCAGCCCGCCCTGGTAATTACACTACCTACACCACTTCACATAAGCTGGCACTTTTAACTCCTATACTCGCTCATTCCTACTATGTGGCTCCTCCCTGCAGCTACACTGGTCATCTTGCTATTTCTTCAACACAACAACAATGGTCCTTTCTCAATCTCTCCTCTACCTGTCCCTCAACTGTCTACATTCCTTCCACAGGGCTATATGCATTACCGTACTTCTTCCCTCCAATCATTCTGGACGCTGTTCAAGTATCACAGTCTCAAGAAGGGATCTCCTGACCAGATTATTTAAAACTGAATCACCCATGGCATTACTCCTCCTGCTATCCAGTACTTTTCAACAGAGCACTTAACACCAGCAGAAATACTACATTGTTATCTGTTTAACATTTTCTGCCACTCTTAGTAGATGACAAAGTCATAAGGACCATTCTTTTTTTTCTTATCTTATTTATTACTATATTCAATATCTTCTAACAATGACTGGCATATAATAAGGGATAATTGAGTATTCTTGATAAAATTAATGAATAAATAAATGAACTAAGAGTGTAAGTCTACTTCCTCTCTCTGATATTTAAATGAAGTTAACTTGTGACTAGGTCCCAGGCCTGTTCTCTCCACTCTCAAATTTTTCTTTCTCTTATTTCTACCTAAGCCCCTATTACCAATATATGTTGTTGACAGCCAAATGTGTATTTCCAAAGCAATCCTTCCATCTGTGCTCCACTCATATATGTATGTGTAATATATGACTAGACACATGCACAGTGCAATCTCTTAGAAACGTAACACACTCAGCATGCTAAAAAAAAGGTGCAGTGTTTTTACACCCAAACTACAGCTCCCCCATTTTCTCAATATCAAAAACACCACCACAGCCAATCCAGTTGCTCAAGTACTAAGAGAATCACAAGTCATTGTCCACACCAGCCTTAAACCCTTTATGAATCCCTAAGCTCAGCACCTACTTCATTCTATGAAAGTATTTCTCAAGTTCATATGATCTTCTTCTTCTTTATTTTCATCATCTATTTTCTTTTTCAAGTTATTTATTTTTATTTTTTGAGAGAAGGAGAAAAAGAGAAGAAGGGGGGGGGGGTGTCCAGAATAGTCTTCATAGTTGTACATCATTAGTTGTGACATGGTTTCATTCCACACAGTTGGATATGGGGCCACAGAGTGAGAACCAAATCAGGGGCCTCCCGCATGGGAGGCAAAAACCTTCACCACTGAGCCATCCTGGTGGACACCAGTAGCACCACAGTACAGCATAAGCCAGGTCTGGGAATCGAACCTCAGACCTCGCAATTGCAAGGCAAGCTCTCAACTGCTGAGCTATCCCGGCATCTCCATACTTCCATCATCTTTATCAGAATCATTCTCCTCTTTCACCTGGTTTACTTCAAAAATCTCTTAATTCTTTTTCCCAAGTGTACTTTTGTTCTATTATATAAATTAAGCAAATTGGATAATTCTTAAATGCCCCCTTTTCTCCTTGATAAAAATTCTTAAACTTCCTGAAATTACTATTGGGATTTATGGTACAAATTCTTAACCTAATCTTTAAAACCTGGCAAATTGTCATCCCACCCTAACTCAATAACCCCAGCTCCTGCCAATTTCCCTTGTTCTCGCCACATGAGGCACATGTGATTTCTTCTGGTTCTTTTTATGTTTCTATGTCCCTTCCTGCAAATGGTATTTGAACATTCTTTTCCATTTGCCTGAAACATCTATGGCTGGTGAACTCCTCCAAAGGACTCAGGGAGTATCTTAAACTGCAGATTCAAAAGGAAACTCTCCATGGTCCTGAAACATAGAATCACAAGCTTCTCATTGTAGTAATCCATGCGATTGCAATTGTATAATTAGACTTCATTGGAGCAGATACTTGCACTGTTCACCAATGTAACTAAAACATGAGGGCATAGTTCATTGTATAGGATTATGGATGGATGAATATTGTACAGTGTTGTTAGTCATTGGGTAAGTTCTGCAAATTCCTCAGCAGAAAGAGAAGAGCCTGAAAATAGGAGCGTCGCCTTTTAAGAGCAAAAAGGGACTGAGGGTTGGAAAACAAGATGCTAGAAGCATACTGGTGTTCACAAGCCACAACTGTGGATTGTCAAAAAGATAAACATACGTTTCAAAAGCAGAAGAGAAAGAATAAAATATGACAAAAGCACTCACAAGTATCAGGGTAGACTTTATGGCTCTAGTCTCTGGGGATATTTTAAGGGGTTGCCTAGTGCTGTGAATGTACTGGACTTGCTGTTTGTGCCTGTGAAGGAAAAATATCATGGATCCACTGGCCCATATCATGAATCCCAAACAAATAATATCAATAGAGGAGAGAATAACTGAACATATTGATTCTGTAATTGTATTAATAAACAGATGAGAGCAGTATCCAAGACTTGATTGCACACTAATATTTCTGTTATTCTTTTGTCCAGTTATTCTCATAGGAACCATCGTATTTAACAGTAAATGAAACATCCAGCTCAGGATACATGAAGAATTAACATACTTTGGGGATTTGAATTTGACTTCTGCCCATCTACAGTTTTGGGGGTTAATACGTAATGCCTGGAAGCTACCCAAAAGACAGATTGTGCTGAGGGAATTTCCCCAGGCCACTCTGTGAAAATAAAAGACAATTTTACATCCAACATCATCTAGGAAATACTTCAACCCAAAGGATGCCATTGTCTGAGAGATTCCTCCACAAAGAAGTACCAAGGTATTGGCTAAAGCAAGATGGTTGATTATCTGTGCTAAAGGTCTCAACCCATGTCTCTTAAAATGAGAGCAGATACAATGACAAAAAAGTGAAACATTCCCCATAGTTCCTATTCCAGTCTGAATGAGGATGACCATACCTATTGCCAAGTCAACAGAAATCATGCCCTCAGTGGCCAAGGTATGATGACTTAGCTCAGATCCACAGAGCCTGGGGAGAAATAGAAGGAACACATGCATTTCTTTAAGTCAAGAGAAATGTGGTTTCCATCATAATTTCTTTAAAATATCCTTTCTATTGTCATGCAAAAAGCTATATTACTAAAGTTTGTTTCTACTCATCATCCAGTATATCTCTCGTGGTACTTATAATAACTGAAATTATCTTGTTGAATTATCTTATTTCTATAGAAATAAGACCATTTCCTCCAATATAAATATGACAGTCATGAGATCAGGGATCTTATCTGCCTTGTTTTCAGTCCATACCTAGGGCCTAAAACCATTTGTTACCAGTAGGCAGTCAATACATATTATGAATAAATGAATAAACAAACAAATGGAATCATTATTTTTTTAATTTTTGTTTGTTTTTGTTTTTTGTTTTTTTGTTTTGTTTTATTTATTTATTTTTGAGAGAGAGAGAGAGAGAGAGAGAGAGATACAGAGACAGAGACAGAGAGAGAACTGAACTGGGGGAACTCTCCAGTTCAGCATATGGGTCCGCATGGGCCGGGACCGGGATTTGATCTCCAGTCCCCGGAGTTGCAAAGTGAGCGCTTAACCCACTGAGCCATCCCAGCTTCCCCGAATCATTATTTTTATATCAATAGTTATTTCAATATGTTCTTTACATTAAAAGATTTCTTTAAAGAAACCATTCCTAATACAAATATAGATTTTCTACTTAATAATTAAAAATGGTGCATTAAGTTCACTAATTGGGTTATTCAAAACTGCTTGATTTGGGGGGGTTGTTCATTTTTGTTTATATAAGAGCTTGGCCTTTCTGAGAGATAGCTGTTCAAGTATCTTGTGTTGCACTGGGTTCTGTCAAATATTCTTTGTCCAACATTACCTTTCTATAAACCAATATAATTTTTGGATACAACTTTTGAATCAAGAACTTAAACTGAATTGAGCAGTATATCTTAATAATAATACAACATAACAAATATATAGTCCAAGAGTACATGTGATTAATATGACAGTGAATATAGAAGCAATCTAGAACCAACTCAAATCTTTTAGGAGCAATAATATAGTAATTTGCACAAATATTACAATATAAGCAAAATGTTTATACTGTGCATAAACATTTTTAAAATCTTAGTGCAACTAAACCAATAATGTGCTGGAAATATAAGATTAAAGAGATAAATAGCATAAAAGAAATCATGAGTAAAACTAAATTTCATGTTCATGGATGGGAAGATATAACATGTTATGAAGATTTGAAACTTCCTTAAATGTGTAGATTCAATTCAATATCAATCAAAATAACAAGAGAATTTTGTAGGAACCAGGTAATTTCCCTAAACATTTACCCATAATTGCATAAGAAAATCCAAATTATTTCCCTAACATTTTAACAAAATTTTCAAACATATAGAAATAAAATCATTTTAAAAAATAAAAATGGGGAAGCCAGGATGGCTCAGCAGGTTGAGCACTCACTTTACAGCCCCTAGAACCGAGCATTGATTCCTGGCCCCAGCCCACGTGGAGCCATGTGCTGAA
>PVKE010049944.1:0-11103 GCA_004027555.1 Craseonycteris thonglongyai | reverse complement strand
GGCGTCTGTCTACTAGGGGGACTCTAACCCCCCGTAACGGGCGGATCTCGCTGGGGCCTCCAAATGTTGTGCCGAATGAGATCACCCGCGAGACAGACAGCCACGACACAGAAAATTTGGTGGAATCAGACCCTCTTCTGCCAATTGGTGAGGGAGATTTTATTAGCAGATTCGAATCTGGGCTGCCACCCCGGTTTCAATCGGGAGCAACAAGCCCTGACTTACACCAAGTTTTTCCTTTTATTCACAATTCAAACAGAGGGGAGGGGTGCCCAGTGCGCAATTCTATTGGTGTCATGCAGAGTTTAAGCCTTACAGTTGCATACCTTAGCTAAGAGCAACAGCCTTCATTCATCCTTGAACATTTCGTTACTCCCTGATAAGACATTCTTTCAGTGGGCTGGCCCATCTGCTTTGCTCTCTGATAAGACATTCTTTCAGTGGGCTGGCCCATCTGCTTTGCTCTCTGATAAGATATCCTGTCAGTGAGCTGGCCCAGCTGCGTTGGTCAAGGCCTCAGTAATTTCTTACTGTCCTACACCTCAAATTAGAGACACAGCCCACCCATTTGCAGAAGTAAAGTGTCTTGTCAAGATATCCTTGTCTTCTGAGTGTCTTTGTTTGACACCGGGGATCTTCATTTCCAACAAACTTTTTGTTGACTTTAGTTTAGTGACTTTTAAAATAATTTCTTGTATATTTTTCTGTACCTTATGTGCCTGAACTGGGTACCTCCAACCTTGTCAATCAGTCACAGCCATTTGCAGAGGAGTTGGTCCCTGCTCCTTTGGTCTGAGGCTGATTACTGCAGCAAGGTAACTGAGAGACAACATATGTTTCCAGAAGGAGGGTCTCTCTGTCAGTGGGGGACAGGGGTGTGTGAAGGAGGCTGCCAGGACTTATTGTTCCTTTCTTCCTTGTTTTTCCTGTCTGGGTTGCTAAAAACATTGAAATTCCCTGGCCTTTCATCCCCAGGGATGAAACAGTAAGTCAGAATTATTATTATGTTTTTAAAGGTTTATTTTATTGTTTGAGAGAAGGTGAGAGAGACAGAGACAAAGAGGAAGAGGGCGCAAAGCATATCCATCATTATACATCATTAGTTGTTTTTGTGTTTGTTTTGTTTTGTTTTTGACATGGTTTCATTCCACATAGGTGGATGTGGGGCCACATGGGGCAGAACCAAACTGGGGCCTCCCTCATGGGAGGCAAGAACTTTCGCTGCCATCCTAGCAGTTACCAGTTGCACACTGCAGTTCAGCATGTGGGTTTGCACGGGACAGTGTCAGGATTTGATCCCCGGACCTCGTGGTTGCAAGGCAAGTGTTCAATTTGTTGAGCTATCCTGGTATTTCCATGTCAAAATTATTATACTATAACACCCTGTTTGTTTAGGGGAAACCTCAGTTCAGGTTTAATAAGTTTAACCCTAAATTTATCCAGGTTTTGGTAAGAACAGTCAATCTTTTGAGACAGGATAATTTAATAAGACCTAGGCAGTCAGGAAGCCCTCAGTAACCATGACCTCATACCTAAGAAATGCAAATATAACCTTGGGGCTTCTGATGTTCCTATCTAAGGCATGTAAATGTAACCTTGAGCTTCTGGAAGAAGGCACCAGATGCTGGGAGGATGGGATAGGGGGGTTGCCAAGGCCACCTAGACCCCTTCTGGTTTGTTTTAAGACTCCCTTAACTCAGTCATCCAGGCATGTCAACCCAAAGATGAGAACAAAACCTTAGATGTAATAAAATGTATAAAAACAGTGACTTGAAGTCTTAGTGCAGGCATTCCACTTTCAGGTGTTCCCTCCTGTTTCGAGAGCTTTCCTTCTTTCCAATAAACTTCTGCTTAACTTTTTCTATGGAGTCCGCGTCCTCATTCTTCAAGCACACGAGACAAAGAACCTCAGATGGCCCACACACAATTTTCCTGTTTCACTTTCATCTGACAGAAGGACACATGTAAGTTTCGCTGAAGAACCATACCGAGTTCTGGTTTAGCAAGAGAGTTTATTAGAAATGGAAGAGGGAAAGATGGCGTCAGCAATTTCTGGGGGTTGGGAGAGCATTTTGATAGGCAGGTATCAGAAGAACCAGAACGGGAAGTGGGGGAGGAATATCAGGAAGTACCAGCATCTAGGTTGGGCGTGTTTCATGGATAATCTGGCAGCTAAATCCCAACCACCACAGGGTGGGGCTGAAAGTCCTAGAAGGAAAATCTCTTCAGGGCCGCATCTGGGGCTGCTACTTTGTCTTCATGTTTCTTCTCCTATCATCACACCCTTCAGCCCTAACATGAACTCCAGCAGTCCCAAAATGCAGAAGTTTACATAAATATTAGCAAAGCTTAGTGCTGCAGTATTTTCTGTCTGGGTTTCATTGTCTTGCAGCCCTGAAGAATGTTGTGGACACAGAAAGGGAGGGTCAACAGCAAAGTTTATTGAGAGTAAAACTAGAGAAAATAACACTTCCTAGAGGGGAAAGGGGGCCTCAAGCAAGAAGAGGTGGCTCAAAAGGCCTCGATTATTGGAATCTGGGCAGTTTTATCTTTTTTCTTAGAAGGGGGTCATACCTTTTTGGGCATGGGGCCTTTTGATTGATGGGGGCTATTACATCACCTTTATTCACTGGTTTAAATCCCTTCCCAGAGTTCAATCTGATCTAATATTAAATGAATTTGTGAGCATAGGTATAATTGATGGTATGATGAGGCTTAGGTGCAAGATGGGTCACATAGAAGGGGTCCTGAGATCCTCATTCTAGCAGCCTGTCTACTTTTCCCTTGAGACATATTCCCGCCCCGCTCTGCCCCCCCCCCCACACACACACAGAGAAACCAATCTCTATGGGAAACTGAGGGGCTGAAGGTCTCTTTTCATTATTTACTTCCTGCTGAGTGTGGTCATTGTCCCTGCCTGTTGGGGATGGGGGAGTCATGGAGCTCTCCCACTTATTAGGCTAAAAAAGGAGGGGGGTCTCAAGATCTGCCCCAAGGATAGTGTTGATTTCTTTGGTTGGGATGGTCTGAAAACCTCACTGGGGCATAATTCATATGCTGATGGCCCCCAGATAAGGAGAGACAGACACAATTAATGAATTTATAAGCATTGGCTCAAAAGCAGACGCCTGGGGCATGACCTGCCCAGTTGAGTCTGGAAGTCCCAGACAGAACACTTGGCCATAATCAATAACACAAATTGGGTTCCAGGATAATTGATGTCTGGCAGATACAGATTCCAGGATGACTCACTAAGGCTGGAGACTTGGCATAAGAATGATTAAAGTCAAAGACATTGGGGGAATTCTAAGAACAAAATAGTAAAACTGGGAAGCTGATTGAACTAAGAAAAAGGAGACCAGAAATTTCTATAAAAAAGAGCGGGGGTCTTCTTTATTTGGCCCCTAATAAGGTGACCAGATTTTAACATTGGTAAAGCGGGACACCATTGACCTGGGGGGAGGAGGTTCTTGATTAAAAATTTGGTCTATCTCCCTCTGTTCCCTAGCTTATCGTGCATTCTTTCCAAAAATCGGGACTTTTTTAAAACGCCACGGGATGTGGGACAAATTGTTAAAAATCAGGACTGTCCCGCCAAAAGCGGGACATCTGGTCACCTTACCCTATCATTAGTTCCTATCGTTGAGATTTAGTTTTCTTAAGTGACCAACGGCCTAGTTAATATAGAACACAGAAAATCATTCTGATGATACACAGTATCTTTGTTTTTTTCAGGCAGAAGTCTTTTTAGTAATACAGTGATGAGGAATATGGAACTTCAAAATAGCTGTACTCTTAACAAGGGACTTCCCTGTAAGAGACTTTCCATAACTTCCTGCTGCTTCTTGCATGTGTAACCCTGCTCCCGAGAGGACCAAACTGCCACCTATGGAAGTGCTACCCTATAAATAAGATACAGGAACTGCAGTCAGGGCTCAGGCTTTGGAGAAGCACTCCTCTGAGCCCAATGGCATAAATAAAGCTTTGTGACTCCTATCTTCTTTTTTTTTTTTAATAAGTTTTTTTGTTTGTTTGTTTGTTTTAATATATATTCTTTTATTTATTTATTTTGACAGAGGAGAGAGAGAGGGAGAGATACAGAGACAGAGAGAGAACTGAACTAGGGGAGCTCCCAGTTCAGCATATGGTTCCGCACGGGCCGGGACTGGATCCTCGGTCCCCAGAGCTGCAAAGCGAGCGCCCAACCCACTGAGCCATCCCGGCTTCCCCATGACTCCTATCTTCTGAGTGCTGAGTGCTGCTTGGTTCCTTTGTCAGGTGATCCGTAGCATCAGTAGCCAACCAATAGTCTAAGAAATTTAGTCTTATTTAGGATTTTAATCTTGTTTAGCTTAATTAGAATCTATAACCCTTAGAACCTTTATTTTTCCTGACAAAAATGTAAGTAATCAGTATTTCCATTAGCAAATCTACAAAAACATTTTGCAAAATTTAGAGTATAGACTTTGGTTGGGGTATATTTATAATTAGTTTAGAATTATATTTTCAGTAAAGTATAAGGCACATTTATCAACAGATCTTAATGTATCTTTTAGCTTTTCTATTTTTTTTTTAATTTATTGTTTTTGACAGAGAGAAAAGGAGGGCCCAGAGTAGTCTCCATAGTTGAGCATCATCAGTTTTCAATATGATTTCATTCTATACAGGTGGGTGGGGACTGTGCAGGGCGGAAACTGGGCCCAAGGCCTCCTGCATGGGAGGCATACCCTGTTCAGCCAGGGGCCCAAATGGAGGGGGTGCAAGAACCAAACTGGGGCCCCAATACATGGGAAGCACACCCCAGTTCAGCATATGGGTCCGCACAGTCCAGGGCCGGGATTTGATCCTTGGTCCCCAGGGCTGCAAAGCAAGGACTGAGCCATCCCAGCTTCCCCTTTTAGCTTTTCTATAAGAAAACCTAACGTATGCAAACTCAAGCCTATCTACCAATATTACAGCATTTCATCATTTTGAAATACCTAGATATTTAATAATGTTTATCACTTAACCCAACCTAAACTTCAATGTTTCAAGTCACCAAAAGAACTTGGGAAATCATGCTTAAACTTCTATATAGCATATATATGTCATGTATCATATAACATTGTTAGTGAAGAGTTTTATTAAAAACCTTTTATTTTAGTTGAATGTATTTATAACTCCAAGAGATATTAAAGTCAATTATTACCCTAGCTATTTTGTTTTAACAAATTCTGTAACAGGTAACATTTTTTTAAAGATTTTATTGTTTTTGACAGAAATAGAGAAAGACAGAGAAGGGGGAGGGCCCAGAGCAGTCTCCATAGTTGTACATCATCAGTTTTTGACATGGTTTTGTTCCACACAGGTGGTCAGGTGTACCAGGAACCAGCCTGGCTGAATGAAGTCCCCGAGTTCCAGCAGTGGGAATTGATAGACAGACCAAATGGCCTGCCGACTGTCCTCAATAGGAGCAGCCCCGAATAGCTTTATTGCTTATCTTATATAGCAAAAGTTTACCATTACAGGGAACAAGCATTAGCATAGCAAAGCTCAGTGTAAACAGATTTTTACAGGAGATAACAGCCCTTTCCAGTAAAGGCTTTGATATGTAGATCATGGGCTCCAAATCTATTGGCTTCTGTCCCCTGGCCTTCATGCAAAGCTGCTTATACACATTTTTCTATATCTAATCACCCAACTACCCCCCCCCCACCCACCAAGGAGATGAAAGGGGGGACCAAGGCTTTGCCATCAAGGCCCCAGGCCGGTCCCTCCTATTGGCACAGGGAACCAAGGCTTTTCCATTGAGCCCCCCCCCCCCGAAACCTTTCCGTTCAGGCTCCCAACCGGCTCCCAACAGCTCCCACTTCTTTATTTTTTAATTTGAGGAAGTGGAGTTCCATCCGGACTCCCATTGCAGCTCAGATGCAGACTGGAAACAAACATAGAAAAATCATTACTACAATAAAAATCACAATTCCAGAATAAAAAACAGATTGCAAACTATCCAGGGACCAATGAAGTAGTGTCCTCAGTGCGTTGACCGGTCAGCCCTGGAGTGACCAGAGCAGGGCAGTCATCCTTCTGTCTCTGCAGGGTGGGTCATAAGGGTTCTGCCGGTGGGTGGTCATCTTCCATACTTCAGGTCCCCAATCAGTGGCTGCCTTCTTTACCTTGGTGTGGCACATTTACAGAGTGATGCCTGCTACTTTACAGTTTTGTTTTATGAGCTGTCTTGTTTTATAATTTTTCTAAAGTATAAGCTATTGGTAAAAAGCAGGCTGAATATCAGCCCAAGTCTAGGGGCCTTATTATCTCTACAATTGAGCAGGTTCTAGAAAATAGGTGCAGAGTGAGCAGCTGAGACAGAGTAAATAACTCTACTATTAGTCATAAAATTGAGAGGCTTATCTGCCATGTCAAGGGCCACCCATACATTCCCCCCCCCCATTACTACAGCGGTCTCTTGGGGAGCTGCTGGGCACCTCAGACCCTGTCAGTCAACCATAGACATTTGTGGAGGAGTTGGTCCCTATTCCCTTCAGAACAGGGGACAATCCCTTTTCCAGTGTCTCTTTGTTTAGCACAAGGGCATGGCTGCTCTAGACGAGCAGGGCCCTCCTTATTCCAGAGGTCTGGGCTTTTGCACCCATAGCAAGCTCCTTCATATTCCTCTTCTGGGGTTGCTGGAGTGGCCCTGAGGTGACAGGTTTTGGCCCATCTATTACTGTAATCACAAGTATGGCCTTTCTCTGATCTTGTCTCTGGTCTCACTCTTTTCTCTTTTCTAGTTATCCCTGCTTTTAGCTATTAAAGACATTGAAATAAATTTCCTGGCCTTCCTTAAGATTTGAAACTTTTCATTGGGAATGTAACTAACAATGGGTTAGAATAATTGTAATACTCTGCCAGGTGAGGAAAAACATCAAGCCCAACACAAAACATAGAAAATCATCCTGACAAGGTATAGAACGTCTTCCCCCAGGCACAAAAATCCCCCAGTTCCAGCAGCGGACCAGCAGTCCAAAAACATTTGCCTATCTAGCATTTCAATCTTGTCCATCCTAACCATACATAAAAATTTCCTTCACAAACCTTCCACAACTTTCTAGTTTCTCTCTGAGCTTGTCTCCTTTTACTCGTTTAGAAATAACCATCCTGACAAACTTTCTTTCAATTCTTTCCAAATGCATTTCCATGCCTTATTCCTTCTCAAAACATACATATTACATGCAAAATTTCCTTATCAATCAGCATCCATAACCTGAATCTTAGTTTTCACTAACAACCGAAAAACAAAAGTTAGCATTTCCATTGGCAAATTTAAACATATTTTATAACTTTTAGAAGCAAAAGTTTTGTTGCTAATATCTCATATATAACATTTTGGAAGATGTTTATAAGTAACTTTTTATCTTTTAAATATTGGTGAAAACAGAAAGGACTTTAAAACTCTAATTTTAGTAAACATCTTCCTAGATCATATGATCCTGAAAAGAACTTAAATATTTACTTAAGCCATTGATTTCTTAAAGCCAATTAAACATTATATCTGACAACATTCTCCAGGGGCAAAGATACCATTCCATATACAAAGCACATATAGATATTAGATCATATACATAAACAGAAGTGTCAACAATTGCAAAGATGAGATTTCCCTGCAGTTCCAGAGAGCCCAAAACAAAAAGGGCAGAAGGCGGGTGGGGAGGAGCCTGGCCTTGGCGTCCCCCATTCCAGCTTCCCAGCATCAAGTGTTTTCCTTCAGATCCCAAGGTTACCTGTACATTCCCCAGACATGGGTCAGAGGCCCCAGGGTCATATCTGCTTTTATTTATTTGGAGATGGGCATCTTGGTTACCCAGACCTCCCTAACTGTTTAAGTTTGTTTTGAATTTTCAAGCCCCTGTCTTTAAAGTCCTGAGATACGAATTGGTTCCTTTGAATTGCCCTGGGAGGTAAAGGCACCTGCATCCCAAACACCCCAGATGCTCCCACCTCCAAAAAGCACACAATTCCTGTAGCGCCCGATCCCCAACGAGAGCCAAGAAAACTGCACTTATTCTCTATTGGAGAGGGGACGGACCCCCACTGTTAGGGCTGAAGGGTGTGATGGTGGGAGGAGAAAAACTCAACACAAGGACAAAGAAATAGCCTCAGATGCCCCCCTGAAGAGATTTCCATGGCTAAAGCCTGGAAGGACCTTCCACCCCATCCTGAGGGGGATGGGATTTTGAGGAGCATCCTGTTCTAACACAGAAAAAAGATGTTTTCTAGAATTTCCCAAATCTTTTCTTCTTTCATTGGCCTGCATTACAGCTCACTGTAGAGAAGCCCCACCAGAAATTGTATTAGAGGGGACACTGACTGACGGAGAGTGATAAGTTGGGGCGGGTCACCTGGATCCATGTCTCACAAGCCACTCAGGAATCCACCTAGGATTTTGTTGATTCCTAGGAAAAACACAAACATAGCCTCGGCCCCAAATTAGTATTGGATTAGGGCCTTTGCAAGTTATTTTTGCATATTTGCCTTCTGGAGATTTCCAATGTCTCTCCATTGTGGAATATGTTGTATCCGAATTTAAAAAATTTAGAGTGAATAAAGCAAGGTTAAGAATGTTATTAGGAGTAGCTGGCACAGGATCATACTCCCCCTTCTTTATTTTTGTTTTGGTTTTTTTTTCCTAAGAATTTTAGTACCTCATGTGAGGGACCAAGGGAGAGTCCCGAATAAGACCCCATAAAGAAAATGTCTCTACAGGGAAATATCCAGGCCCAAGTGGTGTACCAATCTCACAATTCTTCACCTATTTTTTCCCATGTTTTTATATTGAGAGTCCCTTCCTCAGGAAACCAAGGACATACTTGTTTTATAAATTTAAAATTTTTTTAAATCTGATCTTTTGAGGTCTTAATTCCACGATATTGTAACATAGAGTGGATAAGCTGGGCAAATAGCCGTTGTGGTGATTCAGTTTGTCCCATGTTTTTATAATTTTTATAACTCTCCCAGTATGTGCCTAGCGGATGTCAGAGTCATAAGACAAAGGAGGGGAGGCCTCTAATCGAGACCCAGACAGATGCCCGCCTGGCCGCGTCCCTCTGGGGAGCTTAGGCGCTTCTTAGCTAAGGTATAAAGCCTGGGCCAGGTCACTCTCCAGATGGAGGGTGAATCACTGCCATGCCCTATGATGTCACCATGGAACCACAGGTTAGGGCCCATTCGGATCCCGTAGCCCTTGGCCATGGGACCACAGATTCGAACCTGACCAGAAGACCCAGTCAGGCCGCCACGCATGCTCACATTCACAGTCACACACACCAGAGGTTATAATATTCCCTCCCAGAACTGTTTAATATTTTCTCTTTTACCCATATCTCTTATTCTCTCTTTATGCACATTATCTTTTATTCTCTCCTTATTCTCATCATTTTTTAAATGCTCCTCTTTCCCATTATTTTCTGTGCATGCACCTTTCTAGAGGAGTTCCTCACCTTTGTTGTGTCTCGAGTACTCAGGTCCCTGTTCAGGCGCCACTTGTACCAGGAACCAGCCTGGCTGAGTTCAAGCGGTGGGAATTGATAGACAGACCAAATGGCCTGCAGGCTGTCCTTAATAGGAGCAGCCCCCAATAGCTTTATTGCTTATCTTATATAGCAAAAGTTTACCATTACAAGAAACATGCATTAGCATAACAAAGCTCGGTGTAAACAGATTTTTACAGGAGATAACAGCCTCTTCCAGTAAAGGCTTTGATATATAGATCATGGGTTCCAAATCTATTGGCTTCTGTCGCCTGGCCTTCATGTGAAGCTGCTTATACACATTTTTCTATATCTAATCACCCAGTGACCTCCCCCCCCTCAAGGAGCTAAAAGGGGGGACCGAGACTTTCCCATCAAAGCCCCAGGCCAGTCCCTCCTGTTAGGCCCAGGGAACCGAGGCTTTGCCATCGAGGCCCCCTCAAAACCTTTCTGTTCAGGCTCACGACCGGCTTCCAACAGGCAGGGCCTGCACAGGGTGGGAGCTGGCCTGGGGGCCTCCCGCATGGGAGGCACACCCCCACAAGCCAGGGGCTGAACTAGGGGACCAGAACTGAACTGGGCGCCTCCCGCATGGGAGGCACACCCCAGTTCAGTATATGGAGCCTAATGGGCTGGGGCTGGGGCCAGGGCAGGGGCGGGGCCAGGATTCGATCCTCAGTCCCTGTGGCTGCAAAGCAAGTGCTTAACTCGATAAGCCATCCCGGCTTCCACATTTTTTTTTAACACAGATGGAACAAAACTTATAACTTAAATCAGACTTAGTATCAAACAACTTCCCAGATCACATGATTCTGAAAGATACTTGGGTCAGTTCTTTTTTATTATTTTAATTTATATAAGCACTTAATTTTTTTCCCAGCAAGCCAATCAAATATTATAATCTGGTAATACCATCCAAAGGCAAAGATACTACAGTATTTACAAAATTAAACAAACAGATATCACAGATTAGATACATAAACACAAGTACCAAATAGTGAAGAAAAAAGCTAAGATCTTCCAGTTGCCCCCCAGCACTTTCAATGAAAGTAGAAAAAATTGGGGAAGCCAGAATGGCTCAGTGGGTTAAGCGCTCACTTTGCAGCCCTGGGGACCAAGGATCGAAACCCGGCCCCGGCCCATGTGGAACCATATGCTGAACTGGGGAGTACCCCCAATTCAGTTCTCACCGGGGTGAGACCCTGGCCCAGTTTCTGCCCTGTGCAGCCCCACACCCACCTGTGGAATGAAACTATGTGGAAAAACCAATGATGTGCAACTATGGAGACTGTTCTGGGCCCTCCCCTTTCTCTCTATGTATCTCTCTCTCTCTCTCTTTCTCTGTCAAAAACAATAAAAATAAATCTTTTTTTTTTTAAGTTTTATTTATTTATTTTATTAATTTTTGACAGAGAGAGAGAGATACAGAGACAGAGAGAGAACTGAACTGGGGGAACTCCCCAGTTCACCATACGGTTCCGCACAGGTCGGGGCTGGGATTCGATCCTCAGTCCCCAGCGCTGCAAAGTGAGCACTTAACCCACTGAGCCATCCCAGCTTCCCCTAAAAATAAATCTTTAAAAAAAGAAAGTAG
>PVKE010049943.1:0-11102 GCA_004027555.1 Craseonycteris thonglongyai | reverse complement strand
GGGGCTGCACAGGGCAGGAACTGGGCTGGGGTCTCACCCTGGTGAGAACTGAACTGGGGGCACTCCCCAGTTCAGCATATGGGTCCACACGGGCCGGGGCTGGGATTCAATCCTTGGTCCCGGGGGCTGCAAAGCGAGTGCCCAACCCACTGGGCCATCCTGGCTTCCCCATTGTTTTAATTTTTGAGGACAGTTTTTAACATAATCCCTTATTTTTATAGAACTTTTGTTTTTTAGAGCTTCGCCATATCATCTGAAACTCACACCATCACCCTATGTGGTGGAAATGTCTTTATGTTATAGAAAAACAGGAAAATAGGCAAGTTAAAAAATCTTGGCAGGTCACACAACTAGTATGCAACAGAAGTAAGACTCAAATAAATGATTAAATTTAATAGAATGGACTTATGCATAATTTTTTAAAGCTGCAAAATACTAATGAGTGCTAATATGATTATTTGTGTACTTCTAATAGTCAAGATGACACAAATGTGTTTACTTTCTTAAGTAAAAATAACTGAGAAATGCAATACTGAAACTTTTCCCTGACTCAGACAACTATATGTAAATTTTAATCAAAAAGCAGGATAGCTGATTTTTAAAAAATTTACCAGGCTATTGTTAGTTGAGTATTTACATATTTTGAAGCTAATACCCCACACAGAGAAAAGTTTGCAAGTTTCCTTCTATTTTGGTTTGGCTGAAGTATCTTTTTCAAAAGCACAACAATGAAATGCTTTATATTTGTATAACCATATTTGCAACAGAAAATACATAAGTAATTACAAACTAACCACTCAGAAGACACACTTTAAAATGTAAAAGTACAATATAATATTTTGCCATTTTCCCTTGTTTACAAATTTTCTATGGCTCAAGGCTACTGGTCTATGTATTGCAATTGCCAAAATTTTGTGAATATTCTGACAAGGGATGTTAAAAAAAAACAAACAACCCTGTTGTATTAATCGGTTTGGAATTTTGGGGCACCTGACATTTAAAACATGAATAAATTCTGTTGCAGCAAAATTTTAAACATTTAATACCCCCTCCCCCTAGCTTTATCAAAGTCATGCTGTGAATGAGTTTCTAGTTAATTTTGGGGATTGTTTCTGGACTGTTACTTTATCAAGTGCAGAAGAAACTGTCTTTGGGAACTTAACGGAATCCCTTTCTAGCTGCTCATTTGATAATATTTCATTGTACATGGCAGGGGCTTTCTTGGGGAGAAGGGGGAGGAAACCAACTGTGGAAAATTGTGGGTTTCAGAAGACAGCTTTTAAATCCAAGGGAACCTGTTTCTTCCTTGCACAATGTCTTTCTTTTTTACTCACACTTACAACAGAACAGGATTTCTACAGCTCATATGGTTTTGTACAAAGACTTAAAAGGGTCACTTGAAACGTTTACAGATGAGAGAACTCACATAAACCTCCCCCTGACAGTTACTAAGCGCCACTTACTCTTTCTCACCACAAATGTATTGAAGAGATACTTTCGATTTATTTCTAGAAGAGGTTTCCCCCGTAATGTCTTAAGAAGGCCACGCTTCCCTAGAGTTCAAGCAGCATGAACAGCCTAGCACTTCATCCCTCCTCTCAAACTTAAAATGGAAAGAAAACTTGCTTTCCATGTGGATTATTTCTTTCTCTTCCATAAACTCATCACCCTTACCATGGAATTTAGTATGTTAGCCTATTTTGCATAAAGTATAAGGTTGGTCAAAGGCACCAGCAGTAAGTTAATAATACACTAGCAGCCTACGGAAAGTTGGGGTTCTCATCCCTCTAGAGGAACTCTTAAATTTCTTTTGTGTAGTGATGCGTGTGGATGTGCGCGCGTGCATGAGTGTACGTGTGTGCGCGCGTGCGCGGGGGCTGGGTGGAGTGGGGATTACATTTAGATTTGTTAAAAAGTGGCTCGTTCAAGCTCCCATCACAACCAAAGTCCAAACAAAACTCTGGGCTCGTTTTCCTGGAGAAAGTCTAGGACTAGGTGTTTAAAGAACAGCTTTGCTTAACCGAGTTTCGCTTCTTTCGAGAGTGGTGTTTTCTGGAGAGGGTGGGTAAGCCAGCCCCGCGGGGCCCAGTCTTCCCGCGGGAAGACCAGAGAGTCCTGAGCATCTGCTTCTGGAAAGGGAGGGTGAGGGTCCCACCGCCCCTCCAGCACGAAGAGCTTTCCAAGGCGAATCCCAAGGAGGCTTACGCGAGACCCCCCGAGGAAAAGTTGCCCCTGCCGTCGCCGGGACCCGGGGACGCAGGACGGCCCCTCTTCCGCCCCCGACCCAGCACTGACCTGTGTAAGAGGACGCGCTGCACGGAATCCAGGTCCTGCAGGCTCCGGGCGGCAGGTTTGGGGACGCTGGACCTGCCCACCTGAAACATAACGGCTGGAGATGCGCCGGGAAACGCGCACAGCAGGTACCAAGCGGAAGGCGAGGTGGGCGTCCTGCTCTCAAGCGGCCGCTGGAGCGCAGCTCCGACAGGGGCTGGGAAACCGAGAGCTGGAGGAAAAAGCCAGCCAGCCTCGGGTGCGCAAAAACCCGGGACGGAAGGGCAGCGGCGTCAGTCCCGCTGTGCCTCTCCGTCGCCCTCCTGCTAACACGCGCAGACCTTGGCGCCCCCGGAGGACGCGCGGACACCCTGCGCCGGAGCCCCGGGGCAGGTGGGCACTTGGTTGGCTGACACCCCCGCCAGGGCTGACCAAGTCCAAGGTGGCCCTCTTCCTCGTCTGGATCCCCGCCTCTGCACTTGTCCCACAGCTCTGAAGGGACCCTCGCGCCCGCGATGGGCCGTCGAGCTTTGGAGCGCCTCGGGGTGGGCTGCCCAGAGCTGCGCGCTTCCGCCGCCTAGTGCTCTTCGCTCTTCCTTCCCGGACCGCAAGGCTGTCCCCGGCGAGGACAACCGAGGCCAGGCGCCGCCCCCAGCAAAGGAAGCTCCAACCTGCAGCTCGCAGAGCCACGGACCCTGGAGGGGTGTAGGAGGCCTTGAAGAGGCTCCCCCTAAGCCTAGAAAATGAGTGGAAAAGAGGAGAGTTTAGGTGTCAGTGCTGGGTGGGGTTTAAATTCTGCCTCAGAAGCCATACTCATTCATCCATCCGGGTAAACATGTATTGCTTACCTGCTCTATACCAGGCTGAGTTCTAGTTTCTGTGGATTAAAAGGATGACTAGAAGGTGTTCTCTGACCTGTATAGTGTGGACCCTCTATTCTCTTTGGGGGATCTATTTGCTTTAGAAATGCACTTGACCTTAGCACATACTATAGGAGAAATATGGGTGACTTTGGATATAGTGGTGACTTTTAAAATACAACAACAAAAGCACGAACCATGAAAGAAATGATTGACAGATTGGACTTCATTAAAATAAAAAACCTCTGCTCTGCAAAAGATGCTGTCAAGATAATAAGGAGACACCTGGGCGAAAGCATGGAGTGGCGTCTAAGTTCTACCCTCCAGCACAATACATACACGGGATGTCTGGATTTAAAAATTATAGCAATATCTTGATCTCGTCTTTACTCTTCACCCAGAGAGATTAGCTTTCTTCACTTTTTCCCAGTTGGCAGCACAGGCTTCTGTATTTCCATCTATACCTCATTTAGGAGGGGTCTTTTAGTCGAAAGGTAGGCTGAAATTTCTATCAATTACCAGGCGAGTTTTACTCGTTGAGCCCGTACACCTTGATGAAGAAGGTGATGATGGTCCACCATGGCACTAGAAAATGGAACGCAAATAGACCTCAGAACTCCTTGAGCGCAACAGACATCAGAAGGATGGGTCCCTCAGCAGGAGCAGAATGGAGTGAGTGGGAGGTGAGGAACAGGCAGAGTAGGAATAAGGAAGAACAGGGTTTTTGGTCACACACCAGCCTATGCGATATAGGTAGTTAAGCAACATTTTGTACCGTCTGGACTGTGTTCATGGGTGAATTCTGGTAAGATTGTGCTCTTTCTGCTAATGATCTCTACCTGTCCGTATGCTCTTCCAGACTTTGAGGGGGAATAGACAATTTAAAGAATGTGAAGAACAGTATTAGAGACATAAAACCAGAAGTCTCTGGGAAGAGAACTTGAACAGTAAGGACCTCCAAAAACAAAGCTAAGGCTGGATGGGTTTAACAGTTTATAAACAATGGAAAGCAGGCATGGGCAGTGACGTCTTTGTACTTGAAGATATCACTTATTGCTAAGCTTTGTTGGAAATTCTAATGACTATGGAATAAACTGTAGGAAGATCTTGATAACTATACGAATAGACCAAAATAAAAAGCCGTATTAAATTTCAGTGATGGAAAATACATTGGAAACATCCAAATTATATCTTTCTATGTGTATCAGTTACTAGTCGGGCAAAGGACCTGAGACTCATTTAAGATATAATCTCAATGTGTATAGTCTAGAAATTCAAGATTAAAAAAATGTTGATATTGAATACAAACCAGAGGCTGTTACCAACTCTAGGTCAAAAACAGTTCGCTCTGATAGCAGAGTTCCATGCACAGTTCTGGGTGAAACTCTATATTAAATTTATAAGGAAACCAGCCCATGTTTCCAAAAAGGTACTTTAAATGATTCTATAGATTAAACATCCGTAAAGGATTAGGACTACAGTTTGCAAAGACGACCAGGGAATGTGGTTTGTTAATTGTTTCTTGTTTTTTGTTTTTTTAATTTTGAAAAAGTGCAAACCTACAGAAAAGTTGGAAGAACAGAACAAGGAACACCCATATGCCCTTCACCTAGAATTCATCAATTAGTGTTTTGCCACATTGGCACTCTGTTTATCCAAAGTTGCAGATATCATGTTGCTTTATTCCTAATGCCTTAACCTACATTTCCATAAAGGACATTTTCTTACATAACCACAATACTATTATTACAATATTAACTGATACACCAGTATTCTCTAATGAATGGTTTCAAATGTTTTCAAATTTCCAACTTGTTCAATAATATTTTAATAGCTTTGAAAAAAACTAGGATCCATCAATTATTTGTTGCATTTTATTGCCATGTCTCTTTAATCTTTCATCTTGAACATAGTACCAGTCTTTTTTCTTTATTTACTTTTTTTTATCTTGATTTATTAAGAGTCCAAACAAGTTGTTTTACAGAAAGGTCAACAACTTAGATTTATCATATAGTTTCCTCATGACTGGTTTTAGATTAAATATTTTTGACGGGAATGCTAAATACATAGATGATAGTGCTTTCAGTGCATTTCAGAGGCACTCGTGACAAGTTGCCTCATCGTTGGTAATGTAAAGTTCAGTCACATCATGGAATGTGCATTCCACTTGCTTTCCTCCCAGTAGAAGCTGCCCCAAGGACACAGCCTTGAGATAGTAATGCATTGAGACCATCTTGACTAAATATGTGACTGAGCATCATTAAGGCTTCAGTATGAACTCTATAAAGATTCTGGAGGGTGGGTGTGGAGATCTACTCATCTTGCATAGCTCCAGATTGGCCTCCTGAGTTCCCATGCTTATGAAACCTACCACCTACCAATCTGGAGTGGTCTGCCTCTTTCTCCAATCTATTCCTGCCCTCCGTTGTACGAGGCCAGTTTACAAACCAAGAAGCATTCCTGGATGAGCCATCCCTATTTGCTCCTTCTTCCATTCTTCACTTACTAGCTGGTGTCCTTCTGTGAAGATGAGCTCCCTCCACCACGCTTTTAAAGGATTACTGTGTCTTCACGGATTTTGTTTTTTATGTTTAATGTGTTATAATCCATTCCATAATCATTCTTTTTGATGCTCAAATTGTTGTAGGTCCTGTGTTATTTTGAATGGCTGCACCAGTGTTTCAGGATTCCCTTGCTTTCTGACACAATAAGATATTCCAGACTCACCTGTACTTACCCCGCCCTAGAGTTATCATCAGCCATTTATCAAAGGAGCCCTTTTTTCTTTCTTTCTTTCTCTTTCTGTCTCTTTCAAGTGGGGTGTGGTTTTTAGACACCAGGATCTGGGTTTTGGGAACAATTCTCCATGGTTCTCTCATGTTTCGGTGACACAGTAACTGCCCTTTGTTCTAAACTGTTTATTTTTTTTCAAGGATGTTTGTGTAGTGAGCAGCCTTAGAAGATACATATCTGTCTCCTTCCAGAGCAAAGGACAGGTTTGCTTATCGACCAGTATAATGAAGATAGTGTCCCCCTTTGGGGTGAATCTAAGCCAGCCTTGTCATTCCACAAGACTCAGATTCCCTCACGGCAGGGTCCTTCTGTGAAAGGACCCAGTGCCTGTTCAGACATCACCTGGCCCTTTTCACTTTGCCCTGTGGGAATTGGGGCTGGGGAGCCAGCACACATGCTGATGACCCTGAGGACTGCTGTGTGTGAGAGTAACGAGGTCCTTTGTTGCTGACCCAGGCGTTCCTTGTGTCCTAGCATTTGTGAAACTATGTCAGGCAAGCTTATTCGATTGCAAGTAGGATAAAAGTCTCAGACACTGTACAGTTCTTGACACTGGGGAATGAGTGTGTTCATGTCTACTAGTGTGTCATTGCTTCTCTGCCCTTCCTATGGAAAGAGCTAGGAAATATATATTAAAAAAAAAAAAGAACTAATATACAAATACTCCCTATTAGATAACAATGCCATAAGGTTCTTCTTCTATTTCCCCATATCATTATTTATCTTTCTCTTCTTCCACAGATACAACCTCAGATCCCCAAATAGCAATTTATTCACTCCTTTGCTCTCTCCTAAAATTCATATAAATTAAGATTAGAATTATTATGCCAAGGCCACTACCAAAGCCAAATTTAATAAGCAGTTCTTTTTGTCCTTACATATATCACACTGAGGATACAGTCAGATTACTGAACTACTTTAAAAATCTTTTAATTAGTTCTCTTTTTCTGTGATTATGGTATTCATTTGTTTTGATTCAAATTCATCTTTAGAGCTACATAATACTCAATTGTGTGGTGTTCACTAGTTTACTCAACCAGATTCCCATGATTGGACATTTAGATTGTTCCTAACATTTTGCTATGACCACTAATGCCACATTGAATAAACATTTTGTTTTGTTTTACTTTGTTGTTCGTTTTTTGGAGGTGTATGTTCAGGGTAAATTCCTGTGAGAATGCTGGAACAAAGAATAAATGCATGTACAATTTTGGTAGATATTGCCAATTCCCACCCAATGGATTGCACCATTTTGTGCTAATACCTGGAAAGTTTGAGAATGTACTGCCATAGCTTCATGTGTGTATTGAAAGGCTCCCGAATTTTTGCCAGTATAAAAGGTAAAAAATAGCATCAATATTTTGCATTTCTCTCATTAGAAGTGAAATTATGCATCTTTTTGTATGTTTAAGGGTATTTATTTATCTTTTAAAAACTATCTGCTCTTCTTTCCATTTTTCTATGGGGGTTTTGGTCTCTTTTCTGATCCTCTTAATTTCTTAAAAACTTTTTCCCCTTACAATTTTATCAAGGTATGACCAACATAAAATAAACAGCATACATTAAAATATACAGTTGTTGCTTTAACATATATATATGTATAATGAATACACTGCTCACCCCCTTGTCCCCTGCCAATTTCCTCATGCTCTTTGTTACTCGTCTTTTTATCTTCCCTCACTCCCATGCCTAGGGCAAGCACTGACCTGTTTTCTGCCACTGCAGATTCTTATTCTACCAGGCTTCCCGTTTATTTCCAGGTTTCTCCACTCTGCTAATGGGGACATAAACCACCGTAGGAACTGTATATGCTGAGGATAGTTTCATCTGTTCTTTTACAGTGGTTCGTTCTCTGGCTTCAGGAGGTTTCCTCACATGCATGTTCTTACCGGTCATTAGCTGAGAACTCAAGAGGAATCCTCTTCTGATCTGTGGAGTTCCAGTAGGCCTATCCTCCGGGGGCTTCTTTCTCCTCTCTGGTCCTCTGCCCACCTTGACTGCCCCCAATTCTCTGACTCCTCCATTCAGCAGAGACAGTGGGCTTTGTTTGGGTTCCCCGCTTCCTTTGCTGTGGCCTGGAAACTCTCTCCAGGCAGTAAATGGGGGCCATCAGAGACGTGACTTCATTTGTTTTGCTTCTTTCAGGGCTGTGATGCTGCTTGTGGTACAGTATGAAAACCATTCTTTCATGTGTTTTGTGTGTGCTTTTTTTTTCAGTTTAAGATGGGAGTGTAATCAAGTCTCTGCCGCTCCATTATGGCTGTGGTCTCAATCATGGGGACTTCCCCCCTTAGTTTTTGTGATTTTTTTTTTCTTTTTACTTTTTGAGACTTCTGTTCAAATATTTTTTCCTAGTTTGTAATGTATCCTTTGCCTTTGCTTATGCTTTTTTTTTTTTTTATGAATAAGCTTTTTTTTTTAGAAATGCAAATTCACTTAACATTTTCTTTTGTTGCATCTGGATTTTGAGTCATTTTTTGATATCTTTTCCCACACTCAGGTTATAAAGGAATGTTGTTTTATATTTATTTTATTGTTTGTTTTTGATAGAGATGGAGAGACAGAGACAGAGAGAGACAGAGAGAAGGGGGAGGGCTCAGAGCAGTCTCCACAGTTGTATGTCATCAGCTTTTGACATGGTTTCACTCCACAGAGGTGTGTGGAGCTGTGCAGGGTGGGAACCGGGCCGTGGGCCTCCCACATAGGAAGCTCACCACCTTGACCCAGGGGCAGAACTGGGGGAGTGAGAACTAAACTGGGAGCCTCCTGCAAGGGAAGCACACCACAGTTCAACATATGGGTCTGCATGGGCCGGGGCTGGGTTTTGATCCCTGGTCCCCGGCGCTGTAAAGTGAGCGCCTAACCCACTGAGCCATCCAGGCTTCCTTTATAAAGGAATTTACCTATATTTTTTGACTAATTCTATCTGTATGGTTTCTTTTTGTTTTTCTTTCTTCTTTAACACTTGATGTGATCTTTTATTTATTCAAAGTTTATTCTGAAGTATGGTGAGATGTATGGATCTAATTTTATCTTCTAAGTGTACTTGTGCCTATTTCTGGATTTTTTTTGTTCTGTTTCACTGTTCTATCACTGGCATTATGCTCTTTCCATTCTAGAGCTTTCTATTATATTTCACTTTCTGGTAGGGGTGTTATCTCCTTATCTTACTTTTCTTTCTTTTCTTTTTCTTTTTAAGATTTGTTTTGTTTTTGACAGAGACAGAGACAGAGAGAAGAGGGAGGGCTCAGAGCTGTCTCCATAGTTGTACATCATCAGTTCTCGACATGGTTTCACTCCACACAGGTCGGGGGCGCCGAGCTGGGCAGGAAGCAGGTGGGGGCCTCCTGCATAGGAAGCACACCGCAGTTCAGCATGTGGGTCCACATGGGCTGGGGCTGGGACTCGATCCTCGGACCCTGGGGCTTCAAAGTGAGCATTTAACCCACTGAGCCATCCCGGCGTCCCCTCACCCTGACTTTTCTTACCAGTTAATTTTTACATATTGCTTTTTCTTTCTTTTCCTTTCCCTCCCTCCCTCTCACCCAACTTTTCTCTCCCTCCCCCTCTCCCCTCTCCCCTCTTCTTCCTCCCCTCCTCTTCCTCCTCCTCTCATGGAGATAAAATCAGATTTGCTGCACTAGAAATTTACTGATCAGAAATGTATTGAATAAATTGGTGACTGTCTTTCTGAAACTATAATATTGAAATATTACATTATTCAGTTAATTTAGTGTGTTTTGGATGTAAATATAGTTATACCAAGAAAAAAAAAAAAAGAATCTGAAAGGCAACAGACTTTTCAAGAGGTGTTATGGTATAAAGTCACTGAAATCAGTAGTCATTATATGACTTGAGTCTTTGTTTTAACGTTATTGTCTGTATTTTAATGTTACTCTTATTTGAAAAACACTCATTTCAATGTTTTAAAAGACAGACAAGATAGGCAGGAGTCTAGACCAATTAGAACTAAGGCAGCTATAACAAAAATGAGCACAATACAAGGCTTTGATCTCATAAAGAAAAATGAGTAAAATTTCACATCTTTATATTTGTAATAGATTAATGAACAAAATAACAAAAATACAAAGTATGAATTTTTTGCCTTAGATTTATAATAAACTATCAAACCTATTTAATGCATTTATTTTTATAAGCCTTCTCTGTTTAGGAGCACATGCTATACAAGTACATACATACTAGTATTTTATCTTGAGAACTATAGTGTTCATCTCAAACTAGTGACTTGCTTTTTACCCATACTGTATACATTTCATTTCCCTTTTAAGACCCTTAAGACCGTTCTAGTGGTAATTTTAAAAAAAGATTTATTTTATTGTTTTGACAGAGACAGAGACAGAGAGAGACAGAGAGAAGGGGGAGGGCCCAGAGCAGTCTTCATAGTTGTATGTCATCAGTTTTTAACATAGTTTCATTCCACACAGGTGGGTGTGGGACTGCACAGGGTGGGAACCTGGCAGGGGCCCGCCTGCATGGGAAGCATGCCCCTGGGTGAGCTGGGTGAACCAGGGGCCTTCCACATGGGAAGTGTACTCCAGTTTAGCATATGGGTCTGCACGGGCTGGGGCTGAACTCGATCCTCAGACCCTGGGAATGCAAGGCAAGTGCTCGCTCAACCCACTGTGCCAACCCGGCATCCCCTCTAGTGGTAAAATTTAATCAATGTATTACATTAAAAGAATCTTGATTTTTTGAAAGAAGTATTTTTAGTACTTTAGCATGGTGAGTTTAATTGAATGGTTAAAATAAATATAACATGATAACTACATTGTTCTGTTTAAATTAATTCAAAGCTGTGGGAACATGTTTGATTTTTAAAATATAACCAAAATGAGACCGCATAGTTGAGAGCAATACAATACTAGAAAACAGTGAATGACTAAATAAGATGATTTTTCTTTTCTTTTCTTTTTAAGATTTATTTTGTGTTTGACAGCGACAGAGAGACAGAGACAGGAAGAGACAGAGAGAAGGGGGAGGGCCCAGAGCAGTCTCCATAGTTGTATGTCATCAGTTTTCAACATGGTTTTGTTTCACAAAGGTGGGTGGGGGCTGTGTGGGGCAGGAACCAGGCTGGGGGCCTCCTGAATGGGAGGTATGCCCCCTTGATCAAGGGGCTGAATCAGGGGGCCTCCCACACATGGGAAGCTGGTCCCA
>PVKE010049942.1:0-11085 GCA_004027555.1 Craseonycteris thonglongyai | reverse complement strand
CCCCCAGTTCAGTTCTCTCTCTGTCTCTGTCTCTGTATCTCTCTCTGTAATAAATAAATAAATAAATAAATAAATAAACAAATAAATAAACAAACAAACAAAACAAAACAAAACAGGTGCTTCTTAATTTAGAAAGCAGCAACTGCCTTTTAACTTAATTATTCTATGAATGTTGTTTTTAGGTCTGTGGAAGAGCACTCTACTCAGATGAGGCTCTGACTCTAATCTCTGAACTCTTGTACCTGTGAACCAAAACAAAGACCCACCCCTTCCTCTTAGCAGAAGAAATGCAGGGACCAATCCTTACTATTAAAGCCCCAAACTAAAACTCTAATTAATCTTTTTTGGGGGTGTGTGGGGGCACTTATCTCCCTTGCCAGTGTTATGACTCTCTGTCAAAGTTCATGAAATATTTAGTAATTCCAAGATATCTAGAAAAGAGTAAGTAAAGATAAAACAGGTTGCTTTGTTTGTGTGATGTTATTCTTTTTATGATACTTTAGACAGCTATGTAACTAATAAATTCTGGGCTCTCACTTACCTGGTCTCTGTGTGGAATCTTAACAAAGACACATAGCGCAGCAGCCAAAGACTAAACATTAAAAGAGAACTCTAATATTTACGTGTGTTTCTAGAAAAACATCAATTCTCTTCCACACAACTTCTCACGTCCTAAAATCCAAACTGACCCCACAGTCCCAGCCATAATGATATCCCCCTTATTTTCTCATATCCTTCCACTTTAATAACGAATTCAGCTTTTAACAAGTAAAACTCTATGTCATTTGTTCATCTCTGGCCCTCTGTGGTGCTCTCTTTCTCCTACTTCAACACAGAAGAAGACCTGGGAATCATGCAAGATCATTCCCATTAGTGGGAATAAGAGGTAGGGAAACAAAAGATATAAAAGATTGGACCAATAAAGAAAAACTTATGTCCCTACTGCATAGAACTAGAATCTAAGAGAATTAAGCAGTTTTTCAGATTTGGGGTACATGTGGCAGAAAATAAAGGTCCTAACAATACAGCAACTCAATTATTTGATACTTCAGTGATATTGATACTATCACCTTAATTCCCTGACTCACATCAAAAATGTGACATATCCCTGAATAGCATAATTCAGCTACTAATGTCATACAAGCCTTTATTCCAGGGGTCAGTAAATAACAGTGTACCTCGTGTTTTGAATGGCCCACAAGCAAGGAGTAGGTTTAACATTTTTACATGGTTGGAAAAAATCAGAAGAAAGAATGTTTTGGGACACATGACAATTTGGAGTAATCCAGATTTGTGTGCAAAAATGAAAGCTGTGTGGGGACACAGTCACCCCCTTTCGTCGGTGTGTTGTCCCTGCTTGCTTTTGCAGCTGACTGCAGGGTTGAGGATTTGTCACTGAGAAGGGATGTCTCACAAAGCCTAAAATAGTTACTATCTGACTTTTTCTTGGAAGAGTTTGCTGACCCTCGCTTAGCTCATAATATTCCGGTTTTAGCTGGTTCAGGAAGTTACACTCGTATCTGCTTAATATTTAGACAGCCTAAGGTCATTGTATGTATTTCACCTGAACGTTTTCATCCTGTGAAAAATAGGGCACCACAAAGTAATTTGCCTAAAATACTTCAAGCTGCAAGATGACCAGGAGGATATCAGGGTAACTCAGCAGGTTGCTTGCATGCCTTGCAATGGTGAAGTCTGGGGATTGAATCCCAGCCCCAACTCGTGCAAACCCACATGCTGAACTGCAGTGCAACTGGTAACCACCGCAATGATGGTGAAGGTTCTCACCTCCCATGCAGGAGGCCCCCATTCAGTTCCCATCCCGTACGGCCCCACATCCACCTGTGTAGAATGAAACCACGTCACAACTAAGGATGTACAACTATGGAGACTACTCTGGACAACTCCCTCCTTCTCCCTCTCTTTCTCTATCTTACCTTCTCTCGAAAACAATAAAATAAATATTTTTTAAAAAGCAGGCCTGGGGGCGGGGAGGCAAGGGCAGTGTGGAGAACTGGGATGGCTCAGTGGGTTAAGTGCTCACTTTGCAGCCCTGGGAATTGAGGATCGAATCCCAGCACCGGCCAGTGCAGACCCATATGCTGAACTGGGGTGTGCTTCCCATGCGGGAGGCCCCCAGTTCAGTTCTCGCAGGAGCAAGCTTCCCATGTGAGAGGCCCACAGTTTGTTCCCTGGCTAAAGGGGGTGTGCCTCCCCTGCAGGAGACCAGAGCTCAGTTTCCACCCTGTGCAGCCCCCCAACACACACCTATGTGGAACAAAACCATGTCAAAAACTGATGATGTACAGCTATGGAGACAGCTCTGGGCCCTCCCCCTTCTCTCTGTCTACGTCTGTCAAGAACAATAAAATAAATCATAAAAAGAAAAAGGTGTCTATATCTATGAAGAAAGTGAGGGCAAGGTTATAGGAGAAATAGAGCCTTTGGCGTGTTGGACTCTAGTTTTGTTTTTATTAAAACAAGACCAAGGACTTCTTCAATTACTGTGATTATAGCAAACTTAGTTCACTGGTAAGCCTGAATTCACTTTCATGAAGGACTGCCTTTCAGATCCAACTATTTCAATTGGATCCCAAGCAGTTCTTTGTGCTTCTCATTGCAGAAGCTACTCGATTATTTCCCAAGAAACGCTGGTTCTCTTCCACCTTGGAGAGGGCTGCACTGTGTGCAGAGCTGGCACCTGTGGGAAGACAGGGACGTGTGACGTCATCTGTACCCCTCCCGGAAGAAAAGCACCAGGCTGCTCCTGAATACCTTGAAAAACTAAGAGGTTCTTTTCACTTTACGATACTGAAATGCTACATTATGTGCATGTTGAATTACACAATGAGTCCACTCTTTTTGTCCTCACTTCTGCTTACTTCTTTTAACTTGAGTGTTGAGTATCTCAAGTCCTGTTCTTGTTTCGTGTAAAAGCCAAGCTCACTCCTTATGCACTACACTTCCAGCTCCTTGTCACCTGGAGTCACTTGAAAGCATCCACTGACCCAGCCTTCGGGTAAAAATACTCTGGGAACTTCAAGGTTACCACATGCAAAAACTGTCTTTTATGTATTTCACAGTCAGTGTACTGAGAGCACAGGATGGAGATTTCAGTTGCACACATCTGCCTATGTTTGGAAGAAACATTAAATAAAGCAGTAGGACTTCCTAAGCCTTTTTTTGTTATTATTAATAAAAACAGTATTATTCCATTAATAGCCTTGTTTATACTTGCATAGCAGGCAGAAATGCACAGTTAAAACTGATTTTTCTAAAAAATAAAATCAACAAATATTGTTAATGCATGTGACAATCTACACCACTGATGAGCATTAAATGGTTGGTGTAGAAGGGGAAGCGTTTGAAGTTATCAAAGGAAAAGCTGTCATGTCAAAGGGCAAGAAGCTCCAGTTTAAAGACTAGTTGAAGCGACTAGGTTTAACTGGTGTGAATTCTGAAGCCATGGAATGAGATTTACAAGAAACCAAAATGTTCAAGAGCTGACAAGCGAAAGAGAAAGGAATAATTGGTGAGATCCAAGAAATATATCAGACAGTTCAGGGGCGTACAGCTTTGAAAGGGCAAACCCTAAACTGAAGCGTCTCTTCTGTGTAAGCCGTTTGGTCATAAACACACATGCATGCATGCACACACACATGCGCACACTACCCTTGCATCCTAATTTGGTAGGTAACATATAAGCAGCCTGTTCAAGGTTCTGCTAAAGGTCAGAAAAACACAGGTCAATCCTGACTCTACTCGCCACTATCTCTGTGTGACGTATTAGGCAGGTGTGATGGGGTGCAGCGTGTCCACCCCAAATTTATATTAAAGCCCTAAATTAAAAATTCGTGTGGAGGCCCTATACCCCAGTACCCTAAATGGGACCATAGTTGGAAAGAGGGCCTTTAAGGACATAACTAAGTTTAAAGGAGACCCTGAGGGTGAGCCTAATCCAACCCAAGGGGTGTGCTTCTAAGGAGAGGAAATTGGACACACAGAGAGACACCAGGGATGCTCATGCCCAGACCATGCAAGGACACGACGAGAAGGCAGAGTCTGCAAGCCAAGGAGACAAAGACGGGAGAAACCAAACCCACTCGCAGCTTGACCTTGGACTTCCAGCCTCTACTCATGTGAGACAAGTTTCTGTTGTTTAAGCCACCCAGTCGGTATTTTGAGTGGACAGTCCAAGCTGACTAACACAGAAGGGAAACAGACTATAAGCTCCACGGGCAGATGCGTTTGTCCCTTTGGTTGGCAGCTGTATTCTCAGCAGCTTGAAGAGCCCCTGGCCCACAGTGGGCCCTCACTAAGCTTTTACTGACTGGGTGAATAAACAAGGGGATGGACTCAAGCTTTCTGAGCCTCTATGTCCTCATCTGTGGAAACAGAACCCTCCTAATCCCACGACACAAGGCCCTGGTACATATCAAAGAGAACACATGTGGCAGATATCTCTGGTCCACATAGGACCACACCAGCAGTCTTCCTCATTAGCTTCCCCATCGCCGTCGTCACGGCAGTGGACGACTTCTGCTTCTTCCAAATCTCAGTTTCATTGTAAAATAAATAGAAGAGAACTCTTGGTCTCAGAGGGTAGGTGGAAAAATAAATTATCAGTTATTATGTGGAAAGAATGTAGGGCTTGTTAGATGACAGACATTTCAGAATCGTTATTATTATGACTTTGTGTATTCTGGGACTGAAACGACACAAGAGTTCAGGACATATAATTCTCAATGACCTCAAAGCAGTGGCAAGGGCTTCATGTCATTAGCATCTGAATATAAAATTATGGAACGCAAGCAATTGGAAATCTCCATAAGATAGGGGTCATTTTCACACATATTACAGTACTTATTGTACCCAAGTGTATTTTTGTATAACTCTTGTAATAATGCAAAATTGCCCCCTGTTTTGTAGATAATGTTGCTCAATAATGCCAAGGGGAAAGAAGTATCAAATTTCCAAGCCAGGCATTTTTTTTTCAGCATTCAATATATGACCACGAGAAACTGATGATCATCTAATTGTTTGAAAATTCTATTCTTAGACATATAATTCACAATTTTAAAGCAGTGCATCCATGTTTAATCCCTGAACGACCCATCCACATTTTCTTGCATTCTCTCTTATTTTTACCAGTTCAAATTCTTAAGGCCAATTTGATTTTAGGAAAGTGAGGTTTGGAGACAGACATTTTGAATTTTATCTTCCTCTCCGCCAGTCTTCATTTCTAGGGACAGCAAGTGGCTTTAAGCCCCAGGAGCTTGGCTGTCTTGATCTGTAAAAGTCAAGGTAATGGTGTCGTGCACACCCCATGCAGCAGATTTAGACTCTAAAGTTAGACTCCAGGATGTGAATTCTAACTTGCCCCTCACTCGCCATGTACTGGAGCAAACAAACGAATAAGCATTTCTAGGCCTTGAGAGCTCCTCGTGAGCTTCTCATCTGACACCTCGTCCCGCACGCATGTCCGATTTGGCGCTACACACGGTCATCCAGGGGAAGAGGCGGGGGCAGGGCAGTCTTCTATTCATTGAGCCCTGTGACCTGACACAGTCTCTGCCCCTAGAAAGACGTGTACCTCTTCACCCACTAAGATGCCACCTTCTGCCCAAACCACGCACCCATCCTTAAGAAACACCGTTTCCCATTCACACCGTGTGTTCCATACACTACTTACAGGCGGGCATTTGCCCCATTTTGCACCTATCCAATTTGAGGACTCAATTAATACATACATGAAGAGCCTGCCGGGGGAAGCCGGGACGGGGCAGTGGGTTAAGCGCTCACTTTGCAGCGCCAGGGACCCAGGATCAAATCCTGCCCCCGGGCCGTGCGGACCCATGTGCTGAACTGGGAGCTCCCCCAGTTCAGTTCTCTCTCTGTCTCTGTACCTCTCTCTCTCTCTCTGTGTCAAAAACAATAAAAAAAAAAAAAAAGAGCCGGCCAATGCCGGCGTGCTCCATGTCAGCTGTCAGCTATGATGCTAAGTTCCTCATGACCATCACCTCCTGTCCCTACTTACTGCCAGCACCTGAGTGGCCCAGCTCCTCATCATTTCTTAGCAGAGGCTCTGTAGCCTCCCAACAGGTCTCCTGCCATGGTCGACCTGCTTCAGCCTAACTCACCGCACAAGTGCAAAGGTGGTGTGTCAGGCCTGCTGGGAATCCTGTGATGGCTTCACCCCACTCTTTGAGCGTAGCTCTCAGGGTCCTTGTCCATCGCTGCCTGCCAGTATACCAGCCTGAGCCCTGTGCTGTGCCCACGTGGCTGGCCCACCTCTCGCCACTGTGCCTGAGACCCAGGAAGCATCTGGAAGGCCTTTCTATCCATTGCCTCCGTGACCAGCTACTACTTACTCTTCAAGATTCCTCTTCCGTCACTCATTTCCAGATGCCTGTCCTAAGACCGTCCCTGACCCTTTCCCGTCCACTCCTACCCCCTAGTAACTTTCCCCAGGCATCAGTGCAGAAGTGGCAAAGTCCAGATTCCAACCTCAAGCTACCTCAGCCCAGTTGCATTATTCTTTCCATAGATACAGAGGTGATAGATGATAGATAGATAGATAGATAGATAGATAGATAGATAGATAGATTGATAGATACATACATACATACATACATACATTATTCAGTCACAAAAAGAAGGAAATCCTGATACAACAGTATGGATAAATCTGGAGGACATTAGGCTAAGTGAAATAAGCCAGACTGAGAAGGACACGTAGTGTATGATCTCATTCATATGTGGAATCTAAAAAAGTTCAGCTCATTGGATCCTGGGGGAAAATGTGCAGCAGGGAGGGTAAGAAAAATGAGGAGATGATGGTCAAAAAATGCCAGCTTTCCGTTACAAGATAAGTGAGTGCTGGGGATCTAATATACAGCATGGTGGCTACAGTGAACAGTACTGTTGTGCATATTTACAAGTTGCTGAGAGAGTAGATCTTCAAAGTTCTCATACCCTCCCCCCAAATGTGATAGATATAATAATGTACTTGACTGTGGGAATCCATTCACAATATATATGTAGATCAAACCATCATGTTGTACACTTTAAATACCTATAACTTTTACTGGTCAATTATACTTCAATAATTATGGTAAAAAGAAAAAAAGAAGAAAAAGGCACAGGGAACTTCAAGCCAGAAGAGTGGCCACAGATGACAAATTCAGGGCCACAGCACACAGCCAACTGGACAGTTTAGTGCTGACACCTGGAGCTATCACTCACATTGACCTGTGCCCTTTGACTTGTGCAGTGCACAACTTGCGTACAGTACATGCTGGCCTTGCATCAAAGCTCTCTGGGAGAAATAGTCCTGTTGAGATGGCAGGGCATCAGGGATGCTGTGCTGGGCTGGGGTTCTGCTTCTGTTCCTACTCTAGTCTCTGTGACTGGATTTGGGAAAAATTAAGTCACTCAAGGTGATGTTTTTCAGAACCTGCTTAGGCTGAGTAATACTCTCAGCTCCAGTTTCTCAGAAATGAACGAAGCCCCTATAGGAAGTTTCCTGTACGACTGGCCTCACCTAGCATATGGTGTGGACTATGACCCAGAACTGGCACTAGCAGCACCAAAGAGGATTTCAGGGACATGCCAGTGTTTGAGAACCAAACATTTTGGAAGCCTTCCATTGATATAACAGAGGTGGAGGAGGAAAAGAACTTAAACAACTGTTAGAGAATCTACCATCACTGCAATCCTATATGGTAAGTCTTTTCATCACCATTACACAGAGAAGCTATGAATAATACTCAGAGAGGGTGAGGAATTTGCTTAAAGCCACACAGCTAAAAATTAGTTTAGTCCAAGTTTGAACATCAAGCTGCCTGACTCCATTTTTACCTTTATTTCCATTTCTGTCTAAACTAGACTCTGCTTAGTTTAATGATGCCTCTGATTTCTGTTCATTAATCAGACCTGAGTCTGACTTGGGCCTAAAGTTTACCACCAGCTATTCCTGGTTAATTTACCAGCTGTTGGTAATGATAGTCAGTGTATAAAGATAAACAAAGGCATCCACTGTCTACCATTCTGATCACTCCTATGTGAGCAAATCTTTCATTTGGTCTTTAACCAGTGTTGTGTTTGGAGTTTCTCCTCAACCTATTCAATGTGCCTATTTTGTCTTAGGACTTCACAAACATTCAAAAAAACTCTTGAGCTAAAATGTTATCAAGTTTGATTGCTTTTCTTCTCCTTCCAGGTCACAGTAACTATCACAACAGCAAAAATGCCAGCATTTTCTGACATGAATCCTTTGTAGCGTAAGTACTCAAAATCATTTTAACTGAAGGTGAAAACTCTGAAGAGTTGCCACGGTTTAAGTAAAATTTAGTGGGGGAAAAACAAAAAACAAAAAACAGCAGAAGAGACCACCTTAATTTAACATACAAAGGACTGTATTTCAGTTTCATCCAATTAGCAATGTTCAATATTATTAAAATCTGTTGACAAAAAGTAACAGATGCTCCATTTTCCTTGATGTTAATTAATGAAGCTTTTACCTTTGAAAATTTTGGAGAAACCAGATCTTTCATAATCAAATAGCTTTCGCCTACACGAAATCTATGTCTGTCTGGAAAAACATGTAAGCATGTCAGTATTCAAAAAGAACCATTATCGAGTTCTCTAGATCTTCATTTCTCTTCTTTAGGGCTCCAACTCCAAACACTCACCAATTCCCATTGAGATAAACAGTGATAATAATTGCATGGTGGACATCATTAGACATTTCTGGCTGGCTCTCTCATGGTGGGGATGGCTCACTGGCAATGCTATAAAATTAGAAAATTGTTATAATTCTAACAAGAAACTCCCTGAATTTTCAACCTATAGTGAATAGCTTTTGTGAATGTTGATTTTCTAACTTTATTGTGGAAAATTTCCAACATATAAAAAATTAAAAGAATACAGTGAACGCCTAATTACCCATTACCCAGCTTCAACGATGATCAATTCCTGGGTGTTCTTGCTTCATTAATAATAACTCCACCCTCTTCCCTGTCCCCACATTATATCACTGCACGCAAAATTACTTCAGGATGGCTCACAATGCTAAAAATACTTTATTTAAACACAAGCAAAATAGTTCTATTACATTGTCAAAGTGACGCCAATTTCTTCAGGTCGGCATATAAATCTCTCTGATTATGTCATATGTTTTTAGTTGTTTGGCTTACACATGGCACTTAATTGTGATAACCTACTAACATCTTCCTGGTTTTCCATCACGATTATTTCTTGCTCAGGTTACATGAGGACTGGCGCGGGCCTGCCTGGCCTCAGTCCCATGTCTCCTTGTCCTGGAACTCTGGCCACAAACGCAGCTGCTATCTGGACACACTGCTCTGGGGTGGAGGGCAGAGCCAGCGGACAGAGCCAAACCATGAAAATACATTGACGGCTTCTGCTCGGACTCCATGTTTGTCACATCCACTCACTGTTCAATGACCAGAGCAAGTCGATGGCCACGTTCACGTTTTATTTCAGCCCCAAGCCAATGCCAAAGTATTTCTGCTGAATCTGGGGGAAAGAGCTTTCTATCGGGAATGCTTCTGTGGCCTGTTGAAGGCTGTATACCTACTAAATGAAGACATCGTAAGACAAAGGGTCAAAGCATCCCGATTCACTCACACTGATGGAGGACCTTCTCCATCGGCCCGATCACACGCCATCACTTTAAAACTGAAGTGTCAGGGATGCCTCACTCCCTCCTACACGATAGAGGAGAGCCCCGGCCACCAGCCGGCCACCAGCTGCCCGCAGGGGGCACCAGTACCCGCCCTCCTGCCCTCGAAGCATTGTTTCCGGAGCTTGAGTGAATGCTAGGAGATGCTACAAAAATAGAAACTGGTTCCCATGGAAGAATACTGGATTCAACCAGTTTATTAATAACAGTTTTCTTGGTCACGGTTCTTCTCAGAAACGCTAATACGCACTACCCATGCAAATCTCAAAGATGGGTATATATACAGGTGGCTGTATGTCTGGCTCAAGTGAATTTGATGACAGGATACTGTTTTCAGAGCATCTTGAGGAATGTGCATCCTGAGGAAAGTCTTTGAAAAATGCTAGTCTGCAGCACAGATGAGTTCTGAAGTACTTCTGATTCGAATCTTCTGGACGACGCTGTTAATCCCAACACTGGCCTGGCTGCATCAACTGGCTGCTTCTCGAAGAGTCCAATGCCTGGGTCCTGCTCAGAGTTAAAATTCTGATTTAATTGGCAGGTGTGGGCCCCAGGCACGGACACTATGTTAATGCTCCTGTAGGTTTTTCTAAGTGAGCCTGTTATTAAGACCCCTGACCCTGCCCAACCCCCAAAAGGCCCATTTATTGGTACTTTGCTTCATGCTACTGATGTGACTAGTGAGTTGTTGATTTCTCTTCTCTTTGGGATTCTCATGTCCACATGTCAGAAGATCGCTTTGACGTGTTTTCAGTCATGACTTAAAGCCAATCACTCCACGCCATCGCATGGCCTGTAATATGACTGCTTTCAAAACCGGCTTATCACCAGACGATGGGGGTGTGAAAGGTGCAGATGCCTGGGCCTCAGCTCCAGTCAGGCTGGCCCTTCGGTGACAAGAGATCAGGGCATCTGCACTGTTCCCCACGTCCTTCCCATGATCCACTGGCCGACAACATGGCTGCCTTTTCACCTCCCTAAGATTCTGAGAAGGCAAAACAAGTCTACTCCTATCAAGTTCTCATGTAAAAGCCTCACAGTCTTGAACTTGAGAGAATTTTTTTGCACAAATATGACATTTTTTAAATACTTGCCTGCCTTGTAATTGTGAGGTCCAGAGATCAAATCCCAGCCCTGGCCTGTGCAAACCCATATGCTGCACTGTGACACGATTGTGGCTTGGAAGCAAAGGTTCTCGCCTCCCATGCAGGAGGCCCGGGTTCAGTTCCAGCCCCGCACAGCCCCACATCCACCTGTGTGGAATGAAACCACATCACAACCAATGACGAAAAATTACGCAGGCTGCTCTGGGCCCTGCCCACCTCTCTCTCTCTCTCTCTCTCTCTCTCTCTCTCTCTCTCTCTCTCTCTCTCTCTCTC
>PVKE010049941.1:0-11103 GCA_004027555.1 Craseonycteris thonglongyai | reverse complement strand
CCAGAACAGTCTCCATAGTTGCACATCATTGGTTTTCCACATAGTTTCATTCCACAGGTGGGCGCAAGGCTGCACAGGGCAGGAACTGGGTCGGGGTCTCACCCCTGGTGAGAACTGAACTGGGGGCACGCCCCAGTTCAGTATATGGGTCCACACGGGCCGGGGCCAGGATTCAATCCTCGGTTCCCAGGGCTGCAAAGTGAGTGCTTAACCCACTGAGCCATCCCGGCTTCCCCTAATTTGTTCAATTTTTGAAGTGCTGGTTGTGCGATGTACGGTCGGGTATAGTCAGGGAGAACTGGATTCTTTCTGTTGACCAGTGCTGGCTGCAGGCGCTGCAGTTTTTGATGCATTTCATAAATTTGCTGAGCATAACTTCTCAGATGTAATGGTTTTGCCAGAATTCAGAAAGTTATTTGGTCATCTGCTGCCAGTCTGATCCATAACAGTGACCATGACCTTTTTTAGTGCAAGTTTGGCTTTAGGAAGTGCTTTGGAGCTTCTTGGGCCAACCACTGAGCTGGTCATTGCCAGTTGTCATATAAAAACCCACCTTTTGTCATATGTCACAACCTGATCAAGAAATGGTTCGTTGTGTACACTTCAAAATAACGATTTTAAAATTTTTGGCCAGCTTATGAGGCACCTATTTATCAAGCTTTTTCACCTTTCCAATTTACTTCAAATGCTTAACAACTGTAGAATGGTCGATGTTGAGAACTTCAGTAACTTCGTGTAAGCTGTACAAGGATCAGCTTTGATGACTGCTCTTAATTAGTTGTTGTCAACTTCCAATGGCTGGCCACTATGCTCCTCATCTTCAAGGCTCTCCTCAATTTTGCAAAACTTCTTGTACTACCACTGCATTGTAATTACATTAGTTAACAGTTCCTGGGTCAAATGCATTGTTGATGTTGTGAGGTCTCCACTGCTTTACAACTTATTTTGAACTTGAAAAAGAAAACTGCTTGAATTTGCTTTTTCTCTAATATCATTTCCATAGTCTAAATATAAAATAAGCAGCAAGTCATTAGCAAAACAAACAAAACCAAAGCAAGAAATGCACATTAAAATGATGTATAACATAACCACATTTATTTAAGAATGTATTTCAATATAAAACAGCAAATTTCAATAATGCAAAACCACAATTACTTTAGCACCAACCTAAAATACCATATTGCAAGGCTTATTTAAATTTATAGTAATTAAAACAGTATGTCATTGGCTCAGGGGTACATAGAGACCAATGGAACACAGTAGAGAGCAGAGAAACAAACCTATACAATAATTTGGTATATTACATAAGTGATATTAAAAAGTAGTGGAGAATGGATGTGCTAGACAAACAAATGGAGTAGTAGGAACAAGTGGCTATCTGTAAGACCTCTGACACCCACACACAAAAAATTCCAGAATTAAAGATCCAAGTGGGAAAAACATACCTTAAACATTTACATCCCTACTGGACTATAAGCTCCTTAATATAAGCTCCTTAACGTAAGAGTCTGTCTTGCACAATTGTGTATTCAATCCTATTTAGTATTTATAAATTCTTAGATGACAGAAAATCTTTGTAATTTGAATATCTATGATCTCAATGAAGGGAAGGACTTAATATACAAGTGGCACTAACCATAAAAAACAAAATTGATAAATCTGATAACACTAAAATGAAAAACACCTGTGTAACCGAAAACTTTAAACTTAAAGTTAAAAGATAAGCCAAACGACCAGGGAAATAGATATTATAGATTTGAGATGTATAAAAAACCAAACAGATAATGGGTAAATGATAGAAACAGGTAATTCATACAAGAGAAAACCTAGACAGCAGAAAAATGCCTAGTGAGACTAGGCATCATGTTTATACATTTTTCAAGTAAACAGGAAAATGCAAATTAAAATGAGATATCATTGCATACCCATTATATTGGGCAAATATTTAAAAATCTGATACAACCAAATGTGTAGTTAAATATATGGGGGAAAACAGTTCAATGATCTTACAAACCACTGTGGAGAGTAATGGGGAACAAGTAGTTAAGTTGATGATGAACTTTAGGGAGTCTACCCAATAGAAATCTTTATACAGGTGCACTAAAGAGACACATTTAAGAATGACAATTGCAGCACTGTTTGTAATAGGAGAAAAAAACAACAACTAATTGTCCCTGTGTAGGAAATAGACTGTGGTTTAATTATAGAATGAAATTCATAAACAGTTAAAAATTAACATATTAGATTTATATGTATCCAAAGGATACTTTTCAAAAGCCATGTTGAATTAAAAAAAAAAAAATAGAAACCCTTTATTATTTTTTTTTTTGCTAAGACTCTGAGGTGAGGATCTTGCAAAAAGATAGGTATAGTATGTTAAAAATAAGGGGGGATGCTGGGATAGCTCAGCGGTTGAGGGCTTGCCTTGCAATAGCAAGTTCCAGGGGGCCTGGGGATCGAATCCCAGCCCTGGCCTGTGCAAACCTATATGCTGACATGCAGTGTACCTCGTAACCCCCGGGATGGCAGGGAAGGCTCTCTCCTCCCATGCAAGAGGCCCCCAGTTCAGTTCCAGCCCCACACAGCCCTACATCTGCCAGTGTGGAATGAAACCATGTCACAACTAATGATGTCCAACTATGGAGACTGCTCTGGGCCTTCCCCTCTGCTCTCTTCTCTCTCACCCTCTTTCAAAACAATAAAATAAATCTTAAAAAAAAATGAAAAGAATTGATTCTGACTCTCCAAACATAATTTGTTCCTTCTTCCATTTGCACGAATTGGATTCCTACCCACTCTTTAAGGATCAATTAAGTGCCACCTTCTTAAAGGTTTCCTTGATTACCACAATCTGAAGAAATTATTCCTTCTTTGCCCTCCCACAGTGTATGGTTTATATCACCTCTGTGACAGGTACTACAGGTGTGAAAGACTGTACACTTAGAATGTACCTCTTTTTGAATGTCTCACATCTACTGGAAGGAGTTCCTTAAGGTTAGAAGCACTGTCTTACACAACTTTGTATTTAATTTAATAAATACAATCACAGCGTTAATTGAAAGGGATAAAAAGTTTAAGAACATATGGCTCTGGCCTCAAAGAGGTTATCAATTTATGATAGAGTAGGAGATGGCCATATAAATAATTACAATGAGCTATAAAAGCAGCATAAACTGCTAAAATAACAAAAGAGGGATTGTATTCCGCTCAACGCCTTGCAAACAGTGGAGAAGAGGGATGTTTGCTGCAAATGAGGGTACGGACTATAAGAACAAGGTGAAATGGAAGTTTTTTTTTCCCCTTCCCCTAGGCAACGCGATCGGGTGCGAGTTTGATGGGAGAAAGTACTGTAGAAGACATAGAGGGCAATATCTTAAAGGTCTGCGGGGTTAGGGTGGTCGACCCGGGGTAGGTTTGGAGTATGTTGGAGAAGGAAGAGGTAAGATCCGATTGGAAAACGGCTCAGCACAGTACCTTTCTCATTGCGAACCGGGACGGCCCCGGCCGTGGACTGAATGGGTGGCTGCTTCATGAGTGCACTTGGGACCGACATGTTGACCTCAGCTGCAGTACTTCCGAACTTCACTGATTCCAAACTGCGAACAGTTACACGGTCAACAAACAGAGAAGTTCTCCACGCCTAGAGCCGCTGGACGTAGCTGCGTGCCTGATACAAACACCGCTTACGGCTGAGCTAGAAAAACCGGAAGTATGTAACAAGAGAATTGTGGGATTGTGGAGGACCTCTAGGACGCCTACCGCTAGAACGTCGCTACTGCGCATGTTAATAGTCGGCCCTACCGTCCTCAAGTCTCGCAGTGTTTGGACTCCGCTTCCGGCGGGAAATTGTTTCCTTTGGGCTTTGCTGTTGAGCCCACACAGCGAGGAAGATCTAAATTAAGGGTTTCGCCTGTTAGTTTGGTTTGAAGCCAAGGTAAATGGTATAGTGACGAATAAGAAACTGAAGAGTTAACGATAATTAGTCCAGACTGTTGTAAGGTCAGGATTAAGAGTGTGATTGGAATAGAAATCCAGGGAAAATAATAGCACCGTTGATGAGGCAGAGTGGGTTGCGGTGCATTATATTTTAGTGACGCGAGAGCAGGTGGTGGTGGTGGCTTAAGCCAGTGACCAAAAAAGAGCAACAACAAGGGTACGCGAGACACTGCCTAAAATTTGAACACGCTACTTTTTAGGCTTCCCAGTTCTTTACGTTTTTAGAGACCGCCTACTAAAACATTTTCCTGGCTGGAAAGTGTATGTCAGTTCATAAGTATTAAGTACTTGTTGTACTTACCGTGGTAAGCTCTGTATGGAGTATGAAATATTTTTCAGAGTCGTGCCCTCAAGCTTGAATTTTATTCGGAAAGTCTTCAAGGACTTATGGAAACATGACAACAGCAATTACAATTTACTATCTGGGTTGTGTGAAAAACACTGGCTAATTGTGAACCAGGACACAGTCACTGTAGAAAGGGTTTTTATAATTGCTGTGGTAGGGAGAGAAGGAACAGCATGAGCAAATTTCTTGAAGTATAGAAATAACCGTATACAGGGTAAACCAAAAGTAGGTGGACAATAAATGATAAAATTTATTTTATGGTGTTTGTGTTATATTAAATTTTATAACTAAATATTTGTAACTTTAATCTTTTTTCTTTTCAGATAGTTCAGAGAACCCATAATGGCATATAATTTACTGACGCAAGAAAATGAGTGTTAAGAGTATTGGAAGTGTCAAAATGCTGAAACCGTTAGAAGAAAATGGCTTGAAACATTTGGTATTCAAGCCCCAAAGAGACAAACCATTTACCACATTCGTGACAAATTTGATACCACTGGCTCAATTCTTAATGCTCCAAAACAGTTTGCATAGAAGATCATAAGCAACTTGTTGGTGAAGCATTTCCTCACAGTCCCCGAAAGTCCACCAGAAGAGCCTCAGCAGAACTGAGCATTTCTCCAACCTCTGTTATACAAATTCTGAAATCTATTGGGTTGAAAGCTTATCGTCCATGGCTAATTCATGGCTTATTGGAGGATGACCCAGACAAGCAGCTGCAATTCAGTGAGATCTTGCTGATCGAAATTGTAGAGACAATCCAATAATTTTAGATATTGTGTGGAGCAATGAAGCTTCTTTTAAATTATCCGGTCATATTAACAGACGTAATTGTGTTTACTGGCATAGTGAGAATATGCATGTAACATTAGAGAAACAACTAAACCAACCTGGTGTCACTGGGGTGGTATTTCAGGTTCTGGTGTTTTAGGACCAATTTTTTTTTTTTGATGGAACAGTCACAGGCGCTAAGTATCTTGAAATTCTAAGGAATCAAGTTGTTCCACAGTTACAACAGCCTAATTCACATGACTTTTATTTCCAACAAGATGGGGCCCCTCCCTATTAACTCAAGAGCAGTCCTTGAAAATCTCAATGAAACATTTCCCGAGATATGGATTGGCCAAAGAGGTCCAGTTGATTGGCCAGCATGTTCACCTGACTACCCCAATGGATTTTTTTCCTTTAGGGAGTACTCAAGGACAAAGTTTATAGTCGAAAACCACAAAGTGTTGATGATTTGAAAAATTATATCAGATGCATTTCAAGAAATTAATACATGGGGAAGCCGGGTGGGTTGAGTGCTCACATTGCAGTGCCAGGGACCCGGGATCAAGTCCCAGCCCCGGCCAGTTTGGACCCGTGTGCTGAGCTGGGGAGTACCTCCAGTTCTGTTCTCTGTCTCTGTCAAAAACATAAATAAATTAATACACAAAGATACTTGTGCAAAAATGTTTGTCGAAGCGTGAAAGATAGCCTTCAAAGCTATGTAAATTGTGATGGACAGCAGTTTAAGCGCCTGTGTTAATAGAATTTTCAGTGCTTTTGTATTGTATAAAATAAAATTTAATTGGAATAATTGTTTTTCAAAATTTAATTTTATTAATATAATTGTATATGTAATCTCAAAATCTTATCATTTACTGTCTACCTACTTTTGGTTTACCCTGTATATCATAAACTGAAAACTTTGGTTTTATCAGTAATTTTTTTCTTAAAGGAGTGGTGAAAGCTCTGCAGGTACCAGGTCATGGAAGGCCTTGCAGGTGCTATTAATAGGATTAGTTTTCAAATTCACCTGGACCTAAGCTGGGAGAAGAAATTGGACAAAACTTGAGCAAGGAACAGTGGAGAACCCAATTAACCAAGGCAGCAGTTTGGGTTAGAAAAAAGGACTTTAAAAGCCGAGTAGATAGACTATTGTATTTTGAATTTATCAGCTTTGAAACTGCTGTCCAGAGAGGGTAAATCTGTTGGGAAGGCAATTGTTTTGACTCATGGCAACCCAGAGAATAGAACAACAAAAAAACAAAACAAATTATATATATATGTCTTAGTTAACTGGAGGGTAGATGATCAGGTGAAATTTAAACCAGTTAAAAAGTATCAGCTCTTGAAAAAAAAATGCTTCCCTTTCTAGGAAGAAGATATTGTAGCCATACGACATAATTTACTGATGGTGGGGTTATCAAGAACTGGGGGGTTCGATTTCCTTTCCTCTTCATTCCATAGGGCATTTAAGAGAATCTGAATTTTCCAGCCTGACATTGCAAGGCAAGGTGGTTTTTCCTCAGCAGAAACGCCAGTGTTTTTCAAAGCAAGATCCTGACACCAGCTGCATCAAAATCATCAGGATTCCAAGTAAAAATGTCCATTCCGTCCCATCGCATCCTTAAAAAAATTTGAGTTTGGGGTGAGGCTGGTAAGCTTGCTTTCTTGAAACTGCAATACCTCGCTCGTGTGCCGCCATCCTGCGGTCAGCTGGGATCTGAACCCGCTTGCATCGCCTAGGAGCCCCGCTCCGCCCCTCCCGGCCCGTCTCCTCCCTTCCGCTCCCCGCCCCCTCCCCTCCAGCCCAATATTGGCGGGAAGACGCTAGCTACTAAGCGGCGGAAAGATGTCGGGGTCTTGCGCGGCGACAGAGGAGAAGGGGGGCTCCAGACAGCAACTCCAGGTGAAGGTGAGAGACGGCTTGTGGTTTTCGGGTGTGCTCCTGCCTTGGTCTTCATGAGGGTTTGCCGAGCACAGGCCCAGGAGGGCACTAGGACTTGGTACCCTGAACCTACCCACTCCAAAACTAGAAGGGTCCCAGGACCTGGCACCCGGCATTTACTTAACTCCGATACTATTTCCTTCCCCTGGGGGCATCGCACAGCTTAACCGGCTTTTTCCGGTGTTGTTTCAAAAGAGAACCTGTTTTCTTATGTGGAATTTAGGCTTTCAGCGTTGAGGAACTTTCTTATCAACCCCAGAAATAGTGGCAGGATGGGATCAGGGACTCTACGTTTGCTTTTGCAGCAGTTATAGTCAGCTTTCCACTTAACAATTCCAGTTACTTAGAAGCTGACAGGTTAGTCTCTTATTATTGTTATGGTAGAGTGTAGACTAATGGGCAAGACATATGTCCAGTATAAGAAATGATTTCATGCAGATTAATGGATTGGACAGAGTTCCCTTACAGGCGGTTAGTTTGGATTTATGTTGTCAATATGAAGTAGGAATTACATTTACTTACACAGATCTGTAAGAAAAGGTATAGGACCTGGGGTTCTAATACTTTCTTTTCCTTTATTGATCTGAATAGGTAAATGAATGTAAAGGAAACCAAAACATCTCTTATGTATACCTAAGACCAGAACAGACTACAGTTTTAGAAAAAACAGCTAAGGTATGTCTTGTCCCCTTTTCACTCAGTAATTACAAGCCAGGTCAACTTAAGCTCCCCAAATCCCTATTAGATAAGAATTCTAACAATGAAGTGGCATGTAAGAAATACAAGAAAACTTGCAGAAGGATTTTAACTTCAAAGATGGAAGCTACATCTCCCAAGGCAGAATCCACTTTGCAAAAATCACTCACAGATGTTTACCCAGAAAATAACCAGCGACAACACAAGAGCACTTCTGATACAGTTATTCTCAGTGTTGATTTAGAAAACAGTCGGGATGGCGACAGTGATGAAGATACCACATCAAGCCTGGTAAGAATTTAATGACTGCTGATTTAAGTTTATCTTTAAAATTTGAAGTTCTGATAAGCTAAGGTTATCAATGGTCTGTCTAGCTCAAACAAATTGTTTTGTCTAATTATGTTTAATTGAAATTTTCTTTTTTAAGTATTTTAAGAGATAACTCCTTGGGCTAATTTTGCTTTTGGTTTTGATCTATCAAGAATTGACTTAATCTTCATTATACTTCCCTTTTTCTTCTCATTTTATTTTTTTTACTCATACTTTATGGTATCTTGCTCACCTTTACATGGTTATGTGCAGTATACCAAAATAAGTTGCCTTGTGGGACATATGGCATTTCAGTGACCCTTGATGTGAGGGTATGAAAATCACCATTATTTGATTTCATTGATGTGCTGAATAATATTTCATTTAAACACATAAGGAGACATGATGGAGTAGAGAAGATATGTGAGAAACACTTTTTTTTTTAAGATTTATTTTTATTTTTATTGTTTTTGATAGAGAGAGAGAGAGAGATACAGAGACAGAGATAGAACGGGGAGGGCCCAGAACAGTCTCCATAGTTGCACATCATCGGTTTTTCCACATAGTTTCATTCCACAGGTGGATGCAGGGCTGCACAGGAGAGGAACTGGGCCTGGATCTCACCCAGTGAGAACCGAACTGGGGGCACTCCCCAGTTCAGCCTATGGGTCTGCACAGGCCGGAGCCGGGATTTGATCCTCGGTCCTCAGGGTTGCAAAGTGAGCGCTTAACCCACTGAGCCATCCCAGCTTCCCCTGAGAAACACTTTTTATTAGTTTTTTTAAAAATGATAAAGTCAGTTTAAGGATCAGCTTAAGAATTAAGGGTCTTTTGGCTTTTATCATTTAAAGTAACAAATTTTAAAGATTTATTTTTATTGTTTTTGACGGAGAGAGAGAGAGATACAGAGACAGAGATAGAAGGGGGAGGGCCCAGAACAGTCTCCATAGTTGCACATCATTGGTTTTTCTACATAGTTTCATTCCACAGGTGGGTGCAGGGCTGCACAGGGCAGGAACTGGGCCAGGATCTCACCTGGTGAGAACCGAACTGGGGGCAGTCCCCAGTTCAGCATATGGGTCTGCATGGGCTTGGGCCAGGATTTGATCCTTCGTCCTCAGGGCTGCAAAGTGAGTGCTCAACCCACTGAGCCATCCCGGCTTCCCCTAAAATGACAAATTTTATGCAAGATACGATAAAACTGTACCACATGACAAAAAGTTGATGGAACTAGGAACACAGAAAATGATGGTAGGGAAAGGGAGATAGGATGTTTGAGACATTGCTAGGAACTAGGATTCAATTTATGCTTTATTGTTCCAGAGGTAAGAACTAGGATCTATGGTTGGGATAAGTCCTAAGTACATTGAATTAGAGGTTGGAAGCTTAGGTTTTAGGCTTGGCCTCATTTAAGAAACCTCGTGCTTTTAAGCAAATAACCTCTAAAGGGATTGGATAAAACTGATGGTTCTCAAAATTTAGCCTGTATTAGAATTACCTGAGGGCTTGTTAAAGCTCCAGTGCAGATCTTCACACCAGTGTCTCTCATTTAGAAGTTTTGGGTGTAGAAATAGAATTTGCATGACTAACATGGTTTCTTATAGACTTTGATGTTGTTGGTCCTGGATTGCACTTTGAGAACCACTGGATTAGATGATCTCTTTAGCCTCTTAGACTAAGATTCTGAGTATGTGAGGCTAATATAAAGCAGATTTTAGTTTGATGTAAAATGAATAGGGTCAGAAATTAGGACATTAGGTAATGAGTATGGAGATAAGTCAAGCAGAGTCATAAATGCTCAGCACACATTTTCTTAGGACAAACTGAAAGATCTGACGTCTCTTTATAGAACCTTTCATCTTTTGTTTTCTTCCCTTTCACTAATTATCTTTTTGAAGTAAAATGATCAAGGCTTTGTCAGGCATGCTTTAGGAAAGTGTGTTTAGTGTACAAGCTCATTAATCTTCCCAAATGAAGGAAGGGTTTTGTCATATCACAGACAAGTCTAGGCCTGTAAATCTAGAGTTTAATTCTATTTTCTGGGAAATTTACTAAATTTTCTCTCTCAGCCCTTTTATTAAATATTTTAACTTCATAAAACATTTAACAGTTAACCTTTTAAAATTTTGAGACATCCTATATATTTTTCACCCAGCTTTCTCTTATGTTAGAATCCTACATAACCATAGAACATTTGTCAAACTAAGAGATTAACTTTGGTGTAATACTATTAACTAACATACAGAATTTATAAGGTTTTTACTAGTTTTCCCACTAATGTCCTTTTTCCGCTTCTGTATCCAACCCAGGATCACACAGTGATTTAGTTGTCATGACTCTAGTTTCCTCGAATGTGTGACAGTTTTTGTCTTTTATGATGTTAACACTTTTGAAGACTACTTGACAATTATTTTGTATAATGTCCCTCCATTTGGGTTTGTTTGTTGTGTTCTCATGATTGAAGGCTCTGCATTTTAGGGGAAGGATACCACAGAAGTTAATGTGCCCTCCTTGGTGCATCTATCAGGGTGGACATAAAGCTTGTCCAACCTGTAGTCAGGCCTCATGCAGCCCAGGGTAGCTCTAAATGTGGCCCAACAGAAATTCGTAAACTTTGTTAAAACATTATGAGATTTTTTTGTGTAATTTCTTTTTTAGCTCACCATCTATTGTTAGTGTTAGTGTATTTTCTGTGTGGCCCAAGACAATTCTTCCAGTGTGGCCCAGATGTTGATATACTGATATTTTACTGGTGATATTGACTAAATCACTTTAGCTAAGGTGGTGTCTGTTAGGATTCTACAATGTAATGTTACAATTTTTTTCCTTTGTAATCATTAAATACAAGAGCTGTCCGGAAAAAAATCAGCCTTAAATGCCTCTGTTTTTCATATAACATGGCTGGATACTTTCCAGACAGCACTTGTATTTTGTGAGAGACACTTTGAGACTGCAAATATCTGGTATCTGTCATCAAGCATATATTTATTTTTAATTGAGGTATAATTCACATAACAAAATTTACTATTTAAACGTGTACACT
>PVKE010049940.1:0-11138 GCA_004027555.1 Craseonycteris thonglongyai | reverse complement strand
ATTATAGCATGAAGAAAATGGCAGTATACAAAAGTATTAAACATTTTTCTTGAGGGAATGGAAGTGTCACCGATGAAAAGAGGCCAAGACAGCCAGTAACAAGCAGACCTGACAAAAACATTGCAAAAAATTCATCAAATTATGCGTCAAAATTGTTGGCTGACTGTGAGAAGTATAGCAGACCAAGAAAACATTGATAAAGAAACAGGAAAATTTTCACTGGAAATCTTGGCATGAGAAGGGTGTGTTCACAAATGATCCTGAAGGAACTCACTGATGAACAAAAGGAAAGGAGAGTCAAAGTTTGCCAAGGCCATTTGGGGAGCAAGATGATGTTTTGGGCCATGCTATCCCTGGAGATGAAACATAGGTGTACGAATACAACCCTGAAACAAAGGGTCCAAGTGTATAATGAAAGTCAGCCAATTCTCCAAAACCAAAAAAGTTCCATCAGTGCAAATCAAGAGTCAAAATGGTGGTGCTAAGCTCTTTGATATCAAAGGGATTGCTCATGATGAATTTGTACCACCTGGATAAATAGTCAGCCAAGTTGACTATTTGGAAGTGCTGAAAAGGCTGCCTGAAAAAGTTAGACAAAAATGGCCTGAACTTTTTGCCAACAACTCATGGCTCTTGCATCACGACAGTGCACCAGCTTACACAGCAGTTTTTAGTCAGTAAACCAAGAACTATATTAGAACACTTTCCTACTCACCTGATCTGGCCCCCAGTGACTTTTTTCTTTACCCAAAAATAAATGAAATATTGAGAGGAAGACATTTGATGACATGTAGGTTATTGAGGATAACACAACAACTCTGATGACCATTCCAGAAAAAGATTTCCGAAATTGCTTTGAAGGGTGGATTAGGCACTGGTGTCGGTACATAGCTTCCCAAGGGGAGTACTTCGAAGGTGTCCATAGTGGTTGATATTCAGCAATGAGGTATGTAGCACTTTTCCTAGGATGAGTTCATGAACTCAATTGCCAGACCTCATATTTCTATTTGTAAAACAGAGAAGCAAAGAGAGGTTAAGTCACTCCCTGAATTGTAGAGATATTGAATAGTGTGGCTAATGTTGAAACCCAAGTGGTTTCTCTACTGTACTAATAGCTTCTCCCAAATTAATGGCATAAAAAATAGTTCTCTTGATTTTCATCTACTGAAACTAACAAAAGCTTCCAGCACTTGGTCAGGATGATGCTAATGTTACTGCTGTAAGAAAATGCTGGGGAAAGCTGGGATGGCTCAGTGGGTAAAGCACTCACTTTGAAGCTCCGGGGACCCAGGATCGAATCCTGGCCCCTGCCCATGCGGACCCACATGCTGACCTGGGGTGTGCCCCCAGTTCAGTTCTTGCCGGGGCCTATGTGGGAGGCTCCCAGCCCGGTTGCTGCACTGTGCAGCCCTGTGCCCACCTGTGGAGTGAAACTATATGGAAAACTAATGCTGTCAACTATGGAGACTGATCTGGGCCCTCCCCCTTCTCTCTGTCTCTCTCTGTCTCTGTTTCTCTCTGTCAAAAATCAATAAAATAAATCTTCAAAAAAAAAAGAAAGAAAGAAAATTCTGTATCCTGAGACCGAAGGGAAAGCTGTTTCTTATAGGGATCTTTCTTTCCTTCCACATTTTTGTCCCTGAGACCAAGCCCCTGTGTGTGGCTATTAAGAACCCTCTGAATGTACTAAGAAACCTGGTGCTTTCTAGTTTACAGACAATACTACTTCCAGTTTCCATGAAGAAAACCTCATTTTCAGTACCCTGGACCTCTTCTTTGCTGGAACAGAGACAACTTCGACGACGCTGCGCTGGGGTCTGCTTTACATGGCCCTCTACCCAGAAATCCAAGGTGAGCATATCAGTGCGCACGCCTGAACCTGGACAGAATGCTGCCTCCAGGAACACACTGCCCCAGAATTGGGGGCAGAGAGAGCATGGTAGCATGGAAAGATCGATTGGGGGCAGTGTGAACTGGGCACATTCTTCAGTTCTTCTGTCAAGACTGTGATGGATCCATGTAATATAAATATAGCAGAACGTCCCTGCACTCAGGAAACTCAGAATCTGGTGGGGAAGACAAACTCAGAATCTAGTGGGGAAGACCGTGAGTTCAATTGACATTGTGGTGAGTTCCAGGAAAATTACATTCTCACATTAAATCTGGTTCTGTGGATGTTCGATGTCACACAATACAAAACAAACAAACAAAAATACATCTGGTCCTAGATTTCCCTCGTTTTCAGTAATGTCTGCATTGCCCTGTGGATAATGTTCAAACTCCTTTGTCTTGATACATCACATGCCTCTTTCTGCCTGTGCAACCTCAACTCCACCCACCCTACATGGTGGTCTCATTAAATTACATGTCGGTTTCTTTGCACAGTTATTATTTATGTCTCTGTGTCATCACTTCTGCTCTTTCCTCTGTAAAAATGTATTTCCATAATTCTTTTACATAGTAAACCACTAGCTGTTGGAAGAAGCTACTAAATACTACCTCTCAGAAGATATTTCCCCACACTTCTTGGAAACTGAGTATTTTCTTCCTAAGATGATGACCTAATGCACCTGCATTACTCTGCTTATCCCACATTATTTGTGCATTTTCCCCACAGACTGTGTAGCTTCCTCATCTAATGACAGCGACTGTCATAATTATTTTTCTTTCTCCAGGTCACAGAACAGTTTGACTACATGAGGGGTCAAATCTGTTAAGGAACAGACTTTAAACTGTGGATAACAGTTTATTAATAGGACATAAAAACAACTTAATGGGTCAAAACCAACATTTTTTCCTAAAATAAAAATAAAATAGAAAAGATCAGAATGCTTCCCATGTGCTAAAAATAAGTTTGTCATGGAACTTTATTTGTATGCATAGATATATGATTTATATGTGTATATTTTTGTTTATGTATCCTGAGTCATGATGGTAAATACCTTTGTAATTGTAAATTGCTTTGTATAAAAAGTTTAGGGAATGTGAGGGTGGCTCAACAGGTTGAGCGCTTACCTTGTAACCACGAGCTCTGGGGATCAAATCCCAGCCCCAGCATGTGCAAACCCATGTGCTGAACTGTGGCACAACTGAGCTCTGCAATGGAGGTTCTCGCCTCCCATGAGAGAGGTCCACGGTTCAGTTCCCTCCCCGCACAGCCCCACATATACCTGTGTGTAATGAAACTATGTCACATCTAATGATACACAATTATGGAAATGCTCTGGGCCCTCCTTCTTCTCTCTCTCTCTTTCTCTCTTACCTTCTCCCTCAAAAAAAAAAAAACCCAGAAAGTTTAAAAACTGACTAGTTAGGATATAGAGTTGGCTTCTATAATACAAGCTCCAAAATAATAGTGGATTAAAATCATAGAAATTTACACCCATGTTCATAGCAGCATAATTCACAATAGCCAAGAGGTGAAAATAACACAAGTGTCCACAGATGAATAGACAGATAAACGAAATGTGAAGTATAATGGAGTATCATTCGGCCTTAAAAAAGAAGGAAATTATGACACATGCGCCAACATGGATGAACCCTTAGGATGTTGTATTAAGTTAAATAATCCAGTCATAAAAAGACAAATACTGTATGATTTCACTTATATGAAGTATCAAGAGTAGTCCAATTCATAGAAACAGAAAGTAGAGAATGGCAGTTTCCAGAGGACGGAGAACAGGGAAAAACGGGAAGTAATTGTTTAATGAATGTAGAGTTTGTTTTGCACAAAGAAAGGTTCTGGAGATAGGTTGCATAATAATGTCAATATGTTAACACTATTAAACGGTACACTTATAAAAAAGGGTAAGATGATAAATTATATATTACTAGTGGGTCCATTTTACCACTATTAAATTTTTTAAATGGACAGTAAAAGTAAAAAGATGGAAGTTTACTGCTCTCTCAGGCAAAAAATTTCTACTGGACTCTGCGGAGCCCTTTGGGTGCCAAGCTCTCCACATTGTGTTGTCTTTTTGTATCTAAACTGATGCCCCTGTTGCCACTCAAATAGCTCCACACTAAGGCAGCTTTTCTACCAATACGAAGGGAGGAAAGGGAAGGAACATTAAGGGCATGTTCCAAATACTAAACATCTCTCCTACATACATTCTGTAGGCCAGAAAATAGTCACCTGGTCATATTTAGTACCAAGACAATCTTGGAAATGTAGTCTTTGGCTGGGCACCACGATTTTAGCTAATAAAATCTATATTGTTGTAGAAAATGGAAAAAACAAATATTAAGGGACACCTAATAGTTTTTATAAGTTGCTGAGTGCTCACCTATATCAATTCATATAAATCTCAAAATACATAGTCTTAAAATAAAGGTAGCTTTAGCTTCTTTTAATAAGAAGAAACTGAGCATCGTAGATTTTAAGTAACTTGCACCAGTAATGTGGTAGCGCAAATATCTGCAACCAGAATTGTCTTACACTGCGGCCCACGTTCCCCTCTTACATACCTCCTTGAAAAACAAGAACATAGAGCATGGTATAATTTTATCCATTTTTATTATGGTCACTCCTTTCCTTAGCTTCACCAGGAAAGTTGTGGGAAAATAGAGTAATAGAACTTTCTCTCCTTTTCCAGAGAAAGTACAAGCTGAGATCGACAGAGTCATTGGCCAGTCACAGCCGCCGAGCACGGCTGCTAGAGACTCCATGCCCTATACCAATGCTGTCATCCACGAGGTGCAGAGAATGGGCAACATCATCCCCCTGAATGTGCCCAGGGAAGTGACAGTTGATACCACCCTGGCTGGATACCACCTGCCCAAGGTAATTAGGGACTCCCAGCCTCAGATCTTCAAGCCCCTCTTTATCAATGGTAGGAATCTGAACTTGTAAAATGCCGTTGTATTCTTGTCCTACAGAATCAATGAAATGAGAAGATGGGTATATTATACCTGATTTAATGTTAGTTTATTTTCTCCTTGTGTGGCCTTTAGACTATTAGTTCAATTGCATATTAATAGTTATTATTGAGGGGAAATGGGATTCCTAGTTCATATAGGTTTAGGCAAAATTTGAATTTTCCATGCTCTGGGATCTCTCACTGTTTTTGCTATGTACTGTGTATCGTGAATTCCTTCGAATTTATTTCTTTGCCTTATTACTGCATTTCACAGGGCTAGTGGCTAGCCCAACTATGGAAAATTCTACCTCACAATCCTGGGGTTATAGAATATTAAAATGTGAAGGGACAATTGAGACCACCAGGGCCAGCATCACATCGATGTTGGTATTTCTAACATATTATCCCCACAGTTATTATTCTAGCTTTTACTCATAGCCCTGTTCTGTGAGTGTCTCACAAGAAACCAATCCAAGTGTGTGCAATATTAATTATTTGAAAAAATAGAAAAAGGAGCCAACACTGACTAATAATCATGTGCCACAGACAATATAGGCTCTTTCCAGGTGTCTTAATTAGTACCCCCAGTAAGGCTATTCTTATTTTATAAACGTGGAAACCAAGTCTATTAGCCACTCAGCATATGTAAGGTCTCTCAACTAGAAGATAACAAGAGTTGGGTTCCAGACCATTTCTGATGGGCTTCCAGACCATTTCTGATCGGCTTCCCAGGCTCATCGCTTTTTGTACTATGTGATGTTCTTGACATAGGAGTTGCTTTACTTTGAGTTTAAGAGTCTTCTAGGAATGGTTCTCTGTTAGTCCGTGTTAAATTTTGAATCCTCACAAAAGGAATTCTGAATTCACTCTGCCCAGAGGTCTTATGAGCATAGCTCACAGCTCTCCTGTTCCCCCGAGCGTTGTCTCTACACACTGCACACTTACAGTTCCCTTGCTTTCTCACCTGGTTGGTAGGTCCCTCTGGATCCATTGCAGTTTGTCTGTGTTTCTCTGCATGTGTCCTACCTGGAGAGGACCTCAGGAGGCAGAACTAAAAGAGCTTAACCACTGGATGCTCCTGGTTCATTGTCCCTGCAGAGTCAGGAAAAGCAGCTATTCCTGCAGCTATTGCATTAAGTATTTTCTTACTGATTGACTGTATTGGAGGTGAAGGCTGAGGTTCAGATTATTTCACAGGTGCTGTTTGCACCTTTTCTAGCAATTTATTTAGCTCTAGAGATAGGCTGACCTGATGTCCCATTATAAACAGGCCAGAAAACAGCAGTACAGTCCCGTTTCAAATGGTACGTATGATCATCCTAGTCTCACTGGGCTAAATTCAAGTTCCAGTAGGCTGACCTTACATATTGTTTGAAATGGGATAGTGCCATTGTTTTCTGACCCATTTAAAATGGTACGTCTGGTTAGCCTATCCAGAGAACCAGTGCAGCTCAGCAGATTCATTCTATAGCTGATTTTTGAGGTGAACTTTACTAACCATCTGGGAACTGAGAGATCTCATTGATTATGCTGCAGAGGCTAGGAGCCATGGTTCTAATGTAAAATAGACCAATTAAGTCAAGGCTCTACCTGCTCCGATTGTGTGAATATGGGCATGTATTTAGCCTCCAGGGGCTTCAATTTCTTTACTTATAAAGTACATTTAAACCTCACATGGAGATAAAATGAATACAGACACGTAGAGCATTTACTCTAATGTTTAGTATAAAAAGTACTTATTATAGCAGTTATTCTTTATTAATTCAATAAATATTCACTAAGCTCCTAAATGCTCATTTCTGGAAAAAACAACCTGGAGGCAAACTATCATGCAAGTACATATTTAGAAACCATGATAACTGACAGTTAGGAAAAATCAGTGGTTTCCACAAAGACAAAAGCTGGCTGCAATGGGGAGTAAGAGCAGGAGTATTCAGAGAAGGCTTGATGTTTGAGCTGAGTATAACAGAATAATTCAGTGATAGCTCAGTGACAAAGCAGGGAGGAAAGACATTGCAAACACTGTAAACAACATTTAAAAAGACATGGAAATGAGTGGGAACAGCATGTTGAGAAACTGAAAGAAAGCCAAGGTCATGGGAATACAGGCAGAGAGATTGTGTTCCAGACAGGGGTCAAGCAATGGATCTGAAACACCTAAGAGTGATGGGAAGCTCTTGAAGGGTATCTGTGAAGTTCAAGGTGTGGGTGGATGGGTGTGACATGATTAAATGATGTTCAAAGATTACCCTTCTTTCAGTGTGTGGGGCATATTGAAAGGGAAAAGAGGGAGGAGGTTGGGGGAGGAGGGATGAAGGAGGGTGAGTCAAATATATGGTGATGGAAGAACTGACTCTGGGTGATGAGCACACAATGCAACACATAGACAACATATGTAGAATTGTATATTGGGACCCTATGTCATTTCTCTAACCAATGTCACCCTAATACATTTAATACGTAATATTAAATAAATAAAATTCATAAATGCATAAAAAAAAATTTTAAGGGGAAAAACAAGATATGGGACACACTTAGCTAACTATTATAGGACTATAGGGAAGTGAGATTGGTACCCTGAATACAGTTGGCAGTGGTGGAAATAGAATGGAGGTAACAGAATCAGAGAAACAAAGTAAAATTGGCCAGCCTCATTGAAGGATCAGATGAAGGCACAATGAGGTAATGGTAGGCAATACGGGACTCTTGATGTATGCCTTCATGGATAGTGGTTCCTTTTATTGGCTGACTTGATTGTATCATTAAACCTCTGGTGCAGTGAAGTAGACATTGGAGGGAAGAGAATGGGAGAAACAGGTGCATGAAGCATCCTTTACCTTGGTAGAACTGCCCTAGTCATCATGTCACTGAGCAGCAGGGTTACTTTTGGTGCAGTACTGACTGGCAAGCTGTTACATTCTCAGCATAAATATTCACTCCCAACTCTTACACTCCCTTGTCCCTGTGGATCAGATCCACACTGCCGTTACGTGTAGCCACATGTCCTAGGAAAATTCCCAGCAGGCACTTGCAGTTCATTGTTGCAAGTTATCCCATGGCAAAGAGCAGAGTCCTGGGGTGTGGTGGCTGGCTTAGAAGGCCATGGGGTGGGGCAGGACATGTTCATGCCTGGCTTGGGAGCAGGAGAATCCCGCCCTCTGCTTAGGTGTGTTGCATGCGTCAAGCCTTATTCTGAGTTCTGCTGCTTTCTCTAGGGGACCTTAATCCTGACCAATCTGACTGCACTGCACATGGACCCTGCCGAGTGGGCCACCCCCGACACATTCAATCCGGAGCACTTTCTGGAGAATGGACAGTTTAAGAAAAGGGAAGCCTTTCTGCCTTTCTCAGTAGGTGAGTTGCAGAAGATGAGTGTGAGAACCCAGCGCTCCTCTCTCAGCCCTTCCCTGCTCGTCTGCCTGTTGTCTCTTATTTCCTTTGGAACATCTCCAGGTAACACTGCCCAGCTGACTCCCTCCTGCTGTGGTTGTGCCTCAGGACCCCCCGGGCAGCCACTGTTCAGGCTGCCTTGACTTCTAAGTCCTCCCTCACCTCTAGAAGTTTCAGCTTCCTTTGCTGAGGACAGAGACTCAGATCTCTCCTCTTGCTCACAAAGAAGGCTAGGCACTTGTCATATTGATAGAGTGTGTTTAAATATCTCAAGTTCTTGTTAAGGGTCACCCACTAGAGCCAATGTATAATAAGGGGATGAGAGGGGTCAAGGACAAGGGCTGTTTGCTTATCACTCTGGGCAACAGGAGTGACTGACTGCCAGGGCTTCTACTCTGTAAACACTCCCCAAAGAGGTCCTTTAGCCTTTTCTAATTTTAATTATGATTTGCAAATGTAATTAATGCACTTACATGGTACTCATACTTGAAAGGTGCAAAAGAGGATGCTGTGAAAACTCTTGTTTTCGAGCCAGCCAGTTCCAACAGAGTGCATAACTCACAATATTATAAAATGAATAACACAAAGTCTTCGCATATTTCCTAGTAGTGAATGAGGTATATTAATATGTAAATAATTTTCCAGTTTTTTAGTTCTCTTAAGTATTTTCTGAGCATCTGTTATGTGCCAAGCATTCAGCCCTGAGGATATGGCAATGAAAGAAGTCGAAAAAAAAAAAAACTGTTCTCATGCAGCATGTGTTCTAGTTAACCTTACAGGGTTCAATGTACTATCACCACCTCACAGAAAATGCAACTAAGGCTTACAGGCATTCACTATGGCATTTTTGCATCTCTTAGTGTCTTTTTTATACTTTTTCACCTTTTTATTATTATTTGCATATCATATGCAGTATTTAAGAAGAAAACAAGTTAATGCACATGCAAGAGAGATGGTGTTAGTGACCAATGTGGGGTGTTCTAACCCAAGTGGGGTGAGAAAGGAATTTGCAAAGGGAGGGGATGGAAGAAGCCTAGAGTGGGTGTCAGAGCATGAAGATAAGGAGGCTCTGCACAGCGTGACTTGACAGTGGTGGGAGATAAGTTATACAAATGAGATACTGATGCAATAAGTAAACATATCGAGGACAATGGGAGGAAGTTGCAAATAGAGAAAAGGAGATCGTAGAATAAACTAAGCGTCTTTGGATTGGAATGGAGGGTTATCGATATGAACTCAGATTTTTGCTAGCTAGTTAGATCGATATAGAAATAAATATTCTATACACACATATATTACCTGGCTCCTCCCACTGACCTGCCATGGGAGCAACACTGCTAATAGCAATGAGCATGTCTCAATGCCCAGATCTTGGTTTCTAGATATTTCATTATCTACTGAAAGAAACCAGGACTTCTAGGGAAAATGGCTGATGTCAGGGCTGAGGAAGGGAAAATATAAGATGAGCCTAGGACATAATTTTGTGCCTAAAAGTTAGGAAATATCAACTTGAATGATCATTTACTAGTCAAATCTGGAATATCCTGAGTCTCAAAATAAATAGCAATAGATTTTAACCCTTGAATAAAAATAGGATTCCATGAATTTATACTGATATAAATAAATGATTGTATATATAAAATAAAATGTGGAGGATAGAAAGCATTTTCTTCAATAGAATACTAACAAGTGAGAGTGAAGAGAATGATGAAATTTTAAAACTCATGTTTGGCTGCCACTGGAGTAGTAAATAATTTGAACAAAAAATAGTAATGGAAACTAGTTCAATGAGGAATGGTTTACTAGCATATTCTCAAAGTAGTATTTATTTGTTGGAAAAAGAAAGACAATTTCACAGGGGAGAACTTGGTGGATACCACCGTAATCAAGTGATCTGAGCTAACATCACTAACACTGGAGCAAAGTAACATCGTGTGCCACCTGATAGGGTGAAATAGGAAGCACACAGTGTCACTGGTGATATTCCCACCAGAAATGCATGACCTCACAGCCTGCATGTCATCATGAGGAAACATGGAAGGCTTTTACCAAGTAACGGGCCTGTCATCCCCCAAAGTGCTGAAGTCATGAAAGTTGAGGAGTCACTTGCATGACAGCCAAACGCAGCCCGTGATACTAAACCGGATCCTTTTACAATAAATGACATAATCTGGACAAATGGCGGAACCTGGTTGAGATCTAAAGAAAAGGTGGTGGTGATTTCCTGATTTGGTGGTTGCATCATGGTTATGTGATAGAATGTCCTTGTTTGAGGGAATTCATACCAAAGATTCCGTGGGTAATGTAGGCATTTACACTCATATAACACAGGAAAAATAAGTGTTTTGTACATTTCAAATTATTTCACAATAAGGAATGATATGGTAAGTATCACAATAAAGATCTGTAATATATAGAAAGCTATTTAAGTAATGCTACAACCCAAAAAGTTTTATTTAAGGTAGTCTTTTCAATTGTACTCATCGGTTCTTTTTTTTATAAATAACCAGCTGGGCTTGATGATAAGATATTTTATAGCTAGAATGCTTATTATCCATGATATCTTAAAATAATTTGCTTTGCTGTTACATTATAAATTATTTGGATTCACTGTGTAGCTCATACAATACATAAAATAAAGATACCATCATACACATACACATTTTTACTAATGCCTAGTGAGATTACTCAATTGCTGCCAAATCAAGTGGCAATAAAGTAGCAGTTGTTAAATTGGATCTCTGTCCTTCTGCCTCTAATTCTGGACTCTTACAATAAGGATGGGGCTGTGGCCAGGACAGGGCCAAGGAAGAGCCATGGAGTAAAGGCCTCAGCAGAGGGCCCACACATTAGAAGCAGAGGCCCTCTGGGGGAAGGACCACTATGTAC
>PVKE010049939.1:0-11103 GCA_004027555.1 Craseonycteris thonglongyai | reverse complement strand
GAAGTACGTTGGCTCAGTAAAGGTAAAGTTCTTACAAGATTTGTGAACTTAATTGAAGAAATAAAAACATTTATACATGATAAAAATGAAAATTATGATGAACTAACAGACTCTTGCTGGCTGGTGGATTTGGGTTTTCTTGCTGACACCATGGAAAAATTAGATTCTTTCAATTTGGAGTTGCAGGGAAAAGACAAAATATAGCTGAAATGATAAGCTCTGTAAACGCATTGAAAGCAAAATTGACTTTGTTGATATCACATCTGCATATGAAGTCTCTCGTGCACTTCCCATATATGAGGAAAATGCTAGGTAACAATGAATTAAACGTGTCATTATTTATTGAGACCCTACAAGTGCTTCAAAAACAGTTTGAAGAGAGATTTCTGCAGTTTACAAATATCAAGCCAATTGTCTCCTTCTGTGTCAATCCTTTTACTTGCCAAATAAATGTAATAGACCTAGCCGCATGTATTGCAGACCTTGTTCAGGGGAAAGTAGAAGAACTAGAGTTAGAAATTTTGAACCTTAAGAACAATATTTGGCTAAAATCCTTAATATCAGAGGACTTATGGAACATAGTCGACAAAGAAAGGTTCCCATTTTTAAAAAAAAGCGGCATATAAAATCAAATCGTTTTTCGGGTCAACGTATTTATGCGAATCGTTGTTTTCAAACATGAATTAAAAAAAAATCACAATATAGAGCTCGACTTACCAATGAGCATCTTAATAATTGTTTGCTAACAGGGTTGTCGTCATACTCTCCTAATTACGAGGCACTGGCCCATGAAATGCAATGCCAAAGATCACACTGACAGATTGGTTTTTTTATGTTTTCTTTTATGTTTTTTTAAATGATTTTATTATACGTGTTTTTTATTTACTTTGTATTACGTTTTGTATATATGTTTCTTTGTGTGTATATAATTTGCACAATAAATTTATTATTTTTAAATTATTTTTGTTTATTACTTTTTATTCTTGTTCAATAATAATATCTTTAGAAATAGCTGGTGCCCGCCGCCCTACCGATATTTTAGAATGAGCCCTAGGGTATAAAAAGGTTGGGAACCCCTGTTTTAGGCACTTAACATGGCATCTTACTTAATTGTAATCATAGCAACCCTGTAAGGTAGATACTCCTTGCCTCATCGGTGAACAATGCAGAGAAGTACAGTAACTTGCTCAAGGTCACAGAAAATATAAGTCAATGGTTGGAATTGAACTCAGGTTTTTCTGATTTCAAATTCTGACTTCCTCTCTTCTACATAAAACTTTGGGAAATTGAGAATAAAATTAAAATGATCAGGGAGCTATTATACAAGTATTACCGTTATTAAGATTTTTTTCAGGGATGCCGGGATAGCTCAGCAGGTTGAGTACTTGCCTTACAAGCGTGAGGTCTGGGGATCAAATTCTGGCCCTGGCCCATGCAAACCCACATGCTGAACTGTGGTGCAGCTAGTAACTGTGGGTGGCAGCGATGGTTCTTGCCTCCCATGCAGAAGGCCCCGAGTTCGGTTCCCATTCCTCACTGTACTCTCATCTACCTGTGTGGAATTAAGTTGTCACAACTAATGATACACAATTATGGAGACTGCTCTGGGCCCTCCCTCCTTTTCTCTCTCACACCTCTCAATAAAATTAAAAAATCTTAAAAAAAAAAATAAATAAATAAAACATTTTTTTTTCCTTCTATCATTCCAGAAAGTGTATGTGGTATAAAAATATTTGTTTTTTTCTTTTATTAGGATAATAGGGGTTATGTTTATTTCATTTTATTGTGGTACTTAATACAAGATCTACCATTAATAGATTACAAAAAATTTTTTTTGTTATTGTTTTTGACAAAGAGAAGGGAGAGGGCCCAGAACAGTCTCCATAGTTGCACATCATTGGTTTTTCCATATAGTTTCATTCCACAGGTGGGTACAGGGCTGCACAGGGCAGGAACTGGGTCGGGGTCTCACCCCGGTGAGAAATGAACTGGGGGCACTCCCCAGTTCAGTACATGGGTTCTGCCTGGGCTGGGGCCGGGATTTGATCCTCAGCCCCCAGGGCTGCAAAGTGAGCACTTAACCCACTGAGCCATCCCAGCTTCCCCCATTAACAGATTTTTTTAACTGTAAAATACAGTATTTTTAACTATAGGTACATTGTTGTACAATAGATCTCTAGAACTTTTTAATCTTGCTTAATTCAAAACATTATGTCAATTGATTAACAACTCCCCATTTCTCCTCTCCCTAGCCCCTGGTAACCACCATTCTACTCTCTTCTTCTATGAGTTTGACTATTTTAGATGCCTCATATAAATGGAATCATGCAGTATCTGACCTGTGATGGGCTTATTTCACTTAGTACAGTATGCTCAAGGTTCATTCATGCTGTCACATAAGACAGGATTTCCGCCCCCCCTTTTTTTTCTTAAAGGCTGAATAATAAATACTCCATTGTATGCATATGCCTCATTTTCTTCATTTATTCTTCCAGTAGGTGAACATTTAGGTTGTTTCCACATCTTGGTTATAAGGAATTGGACATTTAGGTTATTACCACATCTTTGCCATTGTGAATGGTGCTGCAATTAATAAGGAAAGTGCTAATATCCCTCTAAGATTCTGATTTCATTTCTTTTGGATAAATACCCAGTAGTGGTATTGCTTTATAGAACTACGATATTCCTGTTTATGATTTTTTGAGGAACCTCCATATTGTTTTCCATAATGACCACACCATTTTGCATTCCCACCAACATGGATCATGAGTTTTTATATGTATATTAGAGGTACTAACTTGTCACATTTGTTACCTAATTTAATACGCAGTTTTTATTTATAGCTAATCAAATCTCATTCTCAGTATTTTTTCTTTGAACATTTAAGTGAGCCATAATTTATTTTAGTGTATGGTATATGTGTCTTGTTATTCTTTTTGCCAATGGTTAGTTTGTCTCATCTTCATTGGGTTATCATCCATTCTTCTCCACTACCACTCTACCATCCCTAAAGTTTGAATTATCACCTTTATTGTCCATTAAATGTTTAAGTCTACTCCTGGATTTTATAGTTTTGTTCCCCTGATCTTTTTATTCCATTAGATTGTTTTCAATATAAATATAAACTTTTGTATTTAAGTTTGATATTTGAGAAGGCAAGTCTTCCCTGTACTCTCAGCAATGTATTTACCTGGATGTGAGGACTTTTAACTCCTTGACATAGGATTTAAATGAAATTCTATGTGAGCAAAAAACACTATTGTTTCAACTTAACATTTGTGGGTGCAATATCCAATATTGGATTCACATAACTTTGATTCCAAATCTGGCACATTTGGTAGCTATAAATTGCACGTTCCCCAGCTGCCTTTTGAATTTTATCAGTGACTCGTCTAGGGAGACATCTTCATCCAGAGTGTATAATTGTTCAAACTCATTTAAATAGTAAACTGTACTTTGCACTTTTCATTTTTTGTCTTCTTTACTAACAGTTTCATTATCTACAAAGTGAAAAAAAAATGATATAACCAAGAAAAGTTTGTGAGGCATAGTTTTTGAAAATGTCAGTGTCACTAATATTGTTCTTTTTGACTAGTATATATCTATTTAAGATTTTCTACTTGCTATATTATGATACATGACAAAAGGTGTGCTTTGATTTCATCACTTGTTACTGGAAACCATTTCTCCTCCTTTTTCAAGTTTTGGTTCTTTGTCTTTTGACCTGTGTGTTTATTTGTTTCTATGGTTATCATTTCAAAGAAAACCATCACTTAGCACTTGTTTCAAAACACAAAGAGGCGTAGGATTTGCTGCTAAGTCTTCATAAAACGAAAGAATTTATACCAGCAATCTGAGTAAATGGTTTTATATTTGGAATATTTTCTTTTTCTTCCCAATTCCATTCTTCATCTCTTGAATCACAATCATCAGTGTTTGATATAGATATAAGTCTTGCACATTTATGAACATTACATTGGATAGGGCTACCTTCACTTGAATTTGAATCTTCTGTTGAATAATCAGCCTTACGAGTTTGTTAAACATCAGACTCACTGTTTTCACATGAATATCCCTTTGGGCTTTCAGAGTCAATTTCATACAAATTTAAAACAGACATTTTAAAGGGATTATTTCTACAGTTCACACTGTAACACTGAATATATATAATTATTTCTTGATAATATTTGCATTATAACTACACTAAAAGCAAATTAAATCTGCTTGCATCTCAGAGAGGTCAATATTTACAATGGCTTAAGAAACACATGACATCCAAGACATCTTTGTATGTCAAACAGTTAAGTTTCTCCATAAGGATGGCCAGATTGCTCTCTAGCATGATTCCAAGTCATGCCTTTTCCAGAAAGTTAAAAAATTACTGTTTTCACTATACCTACACCAAAATGGAGTATCAAATTTTTGATTTATTTATGTGAACAGTATTTAAATGTTTTTCCTTTACCTTTAAGCAACCAGTGTGAGAGAGTCCAATCAAAACTAAGCTCTGATCCTGTGTTACTTACATGCTAGTTTCATGACATTTGACAAATCGCCTAACCACTCTTAGTTTAAGAATTAACTGTACAAGGAGGGCACTAGGTATCCCCTAACATTTTGAGTCAAGCTTGTTATTATTTTCTTAAACTTTGCTTTTATTTAAAAGTATATACATGTTTGCATAGTTACAAATTCCAAAGAATATACAGTGAAAAGAAAAAAAGAGAAGATACACATTGAAAAGAGTCCCTCTTCTTTCTGTCCCCCATCACAAAGTTTTATCTTTAGAGGCAACTAGTGCTACAGTTTATATTCTTCCTTTCAAGGGTGCTTCATGTATACATATGTATGAGTGTGTGCATGTGTGCCTGTGCAGGTATACATATGTATCTTATGTATATAAAATATATTTTCATTAAAAAAAAATCAAACACACCATTTATACACACCATTTATCACCTTGCTTTTTTTGTATAAATAATTTGTCTCTGGAATCAATCTATAAAATACATAAAGAGCTTTTTCATTGTCTTTTAAAAAAAATATTTATTTTATTGTTTTTGACAGAGACAGAGAGAGTGAGACAGAGAGAATGGGGAGGGCCTAGAGCAGTCTCCATAGTTGCAAGTCATCAGTTTTGGACATAGTTTCATTACACACAGGTGGACAGGAGGGCCATGCAGGGCAGGAACCAGGCAGGGGCCTCCAGCAGGGGAGGTATGCCCCCACAAGCTGGGGGCCAAATCGGGGGCCTCCCACATGGGAAGTACACCCAGTTCAGCATATGGGTCCACATGAGCCAGGTCTGGGATTTGATCCTCGGATCCCGGGGCTGCAAAGCAAGTGCTTAACCCACTGAGCCATCTCAGCATCCCCTTCATTTTCTTTATAGCTTTGTAATGTTCCATTATATAGATAATCTATAATTTATTTACACATTTCCCCATTGATGCATATTTAAGTTCTAATATTATGCTATTAGCAACACCTGCAATGAAACAGCATTTTGCAGAAATTACTTTGCACATGTGAACAAGTATATCTGTAAGATAAATTTCTAGACATGTAATTGCTGTGTCAAAAGGTATATGGATTTAATCATATATGTTCATATATATATATATATATATATATATATATATTTTTTTTTTTTTTTAACGTGCTCTTTGTAGAAGTTCCTATCAATTAACAGTCCTACCAGCAATGTCTGAGACTGCTGATTTAGTCCCACCCTCAATAATACAGGAAGTTAAAAAGTTTTTATTTTGCCAATATGATTTTACTTTTTTTTTGTTTTGTTATTAGCACACTTACTTTATTAGTTGTTTTTATTTGTTAGTTTCCAGCATACAAAACAACATAGTGATTAGACATTTACGTACCTCACAAAGTGATAACCACAGTAAGTCTAGTACCCATCTGTCACCGTAAATAGTTATTACAATATTATTGATGATTTTACTGTTATCATTATGAATGAGGGTGAGCATCTCATGTGTTTAAAAGTCACCTCTATTTCCTTTACTCATAATTGTTCCTATTGACTGTTAATATCTTCTGCCCATTTTTGTAATGGGTGATTGACCTTTTATAATTTGTATTATATCTTTATTTATTAGGGAAATTGGTTCTCTGTAATAAAAATATTCCCTCTAGTTTGTTGTTTTGGCTTTAGTCTACTTTATGAACTGAACTTGCAGAAAGTCATTTTGGTGTAATTGAATTAATGTTTTGCATTATGGCTTCTGAGTATCATTTTTAATTATTAAGTCTTCTCCAATATAGGCATACCTCAGAGAAGTTTAAGTTCAGTTCCAGACCACTGCAGTAAACTGAGTATCACAATTAAGTTTGTTAAAATCTTTTGCTGGTTGAGGGACTTGCCTTCAGCTTGTGAAAAGGCAACAGCCATGAAGTGCGATAAAGAAAAGCACGATAAAATGAGGTATACCTGTACTTAAAGGTTCTACATGGTTTCTTTAAGTATTTTTATAGTTTTGTTTTTTTTTTTGTTTTTTCATCTAATTATATCAATCTTAGCTTTATCTGGTGGTTTTCCTATTAGAAGAGATAAGAAAGGTACCCAACCCCCCTTTCCTCTTACAGATTAAGCTTAGTTCTTTAAGACTTGTTAAAATTTAGCCCAAGTCTTGCAAAATGCTCTTTCAGTCTCATTTAGCCTGGAGACAACTTAGAAAAAACATCAGTGGGTACTTACCCATCTTGAGTATCAGTTCAAAATGGACAGTTTGTTGTAGTTTGTTTTAAATAATTCATTTTTTTAAAAAAATATGTGTCAGGCACTGTCCTAGGCACTGGAGATACAGGGATGAATAAGATGGGAGGAGATAGAAATAAACAACTAAATTAATACAGTTTAGTAGAGTTTAGTGTCATCAAGAAAATAAAGCTAGAAAATGCTGCTAACTTTATGAGAGATGTTAAGTGCTGTAGGTTTTTTAAAGATTTATTTTATTGTTTTTGACAGAGAGAGACAGAGAGAAGGGGAAGCACCCAGAACAGTCTCCATAGTTTATACATCATCTGTTTTCAACATGGGTTCATTCCACACAGGTGGGTGGGGGCAGTGAAGGGCGGGAATAGGTTGGGGGCTGCCTGCATGGGAGGCACACCCCCTCAAGCCAGGGGCCGAATTGGGGGGGGGGGGTAAGCGACAACCGAACTGGGGGCCTCCCACATGGGAAGAACACCCCAGCTCAGCATATGGGTCTGCACAGGCCAGGACCAGGATTTGATCCTCAGTCCCCGGGGCTGCAAAGCAAGCACTTAACCCGCTGAGCCATCCAGACTTCCCCATAAGTGCTCTATTAAAAGGAGAAAATGATAGTATTCTATTGTGAGTTGTCTCTTCTAAACATATCTTCCCTTTCTGAAAGTTCAGGAACTACTATATTAGTTATCTAATGCTGCATAACAAATCACCCCAAATTTAGTAGCTTAAAACAACAAAATACATCTCACATTATTTGTAGGTCAGTTTGAGAGCAGCTTATTTGGGTTGTCCTAGTTTGGAGGGGTCTCTCATGAGGCTGCCATAATCTGAAGGCTTAACTGGGCCTGGAGGTTACACTTCCAAGAAGGCTCATTCATATGCTAGCAAGTTGATGTGTTCTTTTAGTGGGAGCCTCAGTTTCTCACCTTGTGGGTCCCTCATAAGGCTGCTTGAGTGTTCTCACACATGGCAGCTTTCTCATCCAGGGCAGGTGAGCTAAGAGAGCAAGACAGATGCCACAATGTCTTTTAGGACCTAACATCAGAAGTCACACAACATCTTTTCATTGTATGCTATTGGTTACACAGGTCAGCTCCATTTAATGTGAGAGAGAACCACACAAATGTATAAGTACCAGGAGATAATCATTGGGGGCCACCATAGTGTCAGCCTATCACAATCACCAATTTGGTCAAATATTCTAGAATTGTGGAGGAAAAAATGAAGTGCTATAGGAGTGCAGCATCTTACTCATTGGCAGTCAAATTTGTCTAAGTTTGAACTGTTTATAAATCCAAAAAGTTTTGTCTATAACAACTTTCATAAAGAAAATAATTTTCAAATAATATGTTGAAAACATAAACCAGATATAGACACTAATTTGTTCAACTATGAACATACATCCCCATGTGTCCCCACGGCTTCAACTTTGCTTGGCTTGGAATACAATCTCCTGCATCTCCACATATAAATGCTACCCATATGTTAAGGCACATTTCAAGTACTTCATGCATCATGCACTGTGTATCACCTTTTCTCTTAGGCTGGCTTCCTCCAAGCTAAGATGGTTAAATGCAGTCCCAGACTTGGCAATGTTTAGTGGTAAAAAAGGGACCATCTTTCTTGGTATCTCCTCAAGAGCAAGAAAATCTTTCTCCAGACGAAGCCAGGATGGCTCAACTGGTTAAGGGCTCGTTTTGCAGCCCCGGAGACCAAGGATTGAGTCCCGGTCCTGGCCCGTACGGACCCATATGCTGAACTGGGGTGTGCTTCCCATTTGGGAGGCCCCCAGCCCAGCTCCTGCACTGCATGGCCCCCACCCACCTGTGTGGAGCGAAATCATGTTGAAAACTGATGATGTGCAACTATGGAGACTGCTCTGGGCCCTCCCCCTTCTCTCTGTCTCTCTCTGTCTCTCTTTGTCTCTGTCAAAAACAATAAAATAAATCTTAAAAAAAGGAAAGAAAGAAAGAAAATCTTTCTCCAAAGTGCTCCATCAGATATCTTTTCATATCCCTTTAGGCTAAAATGGAATCACATGCTTACCCTTGAAGTAAACATTGATTGGTAGACCAAAGGGATTTATTCTTCAGCTACAGATGGTTTTACCTTTCCTTGGTTTAGGGAGAGATGGATACTGAGCAAAATCAAAGTCTGTTTAAGAAGAACATATGTAAGGGGAAAGATAACAAGTAGTAAACCAAAGAGTCTGCTTCAACATGTAACACATTTTGCTTTATAGTATAATAGTCTACCCATCCTCCTGTCCCATTCATTTTTTAAGCTCTTTGAACAAAGGAGCTTGTATTTCTCATTCATGTTTCTAAGCACTTGCTCACTTCCTTACACATAATGGATATTAACTATTTTACTTGAATTTTAAAATTCCCCAAAAAGAATTTCATATTGGGTAGATATTTTTCAAATTACTTATGATTCTTGGTATTCATAAAATATTTTCTTCTAAAACTTTAAGAGACTTCCAGGAATATTAACTTTTATATTTGCATTCATACCCTGTGAGGTAAAGGGACAGAAATGCTGTGCACTATTTTCATTACAAATGAAGAATATTTTATTTGATAACTTGTTCAAAGTCATAGTCAACAAGCAAAAGAATCTAGATTTCCTGAATCCCAGCCCAGAGTTATTTCCATTTGTCCATATTGCCTTTGAGAAGACTACTCCTTCATTAATCAAAATATTCCAGTAGGGTGGGAGAGATGGGTAGGTAGTAGTAGGGAGGGGGAATCAAACATACAGTGATGGAAAGTGAGATGATTCTGGGTGGTGAGCACATAATGCAATGTATAGACAATGTAATGTAGAATTGTACACCTGGAAACAATGTAACTGATATCAATCAATGTCACCCCAATAAATTTAACAACAACAAAAATATATGTATATATGTATATATATACATATATATATATTCCAGTAACCCATTCTTACATGTAGCTGTTATTACTGATCATGCTCTTTTTTTTCCTTCTTTTCCCTTCCAAACTAATCTTATTTAGAAAATTATTTTGTTTGAAGGTCATAATCGTCAGACTGACAGAGGAATTAAAATGTGAAGGTTATGAGCTAGAAACTTTTCAGCCCTAAAGAACAAGGTTCTTCCTATGAAGAAGGCCAGAGTTGACATCACAGCGCAACTTTATCAGACTTTTCAAAGAGATAAATACCCATTTTGTTCCTAAATTTAAAACCTATTTATTTCCTTTTTTTTCTTGTTCTTTTCAGATAGACTGAACACAGTATAATAAATCTGGAGTCCAGAGAACATTAAGATGAGCTCCTTCAACTATAGGTAACTGGTATTTACAGCTCAGGGACAATACTGATATGGGTTAAATGAAAAAGCCTCTCATTATAGGAATTTCTGGTTTCCTTTTCCTTAGTTCATCAGCTCCCCAGTTTTACTTTTTTTCTTAGCCTTAATCATTTAATGTCTCCTACCTCCTGCTTTAAATTATTACTCTAAAACTTAAACAATAGATTGTTCCTAGAATCTCCTCTGCCTCCAACTTTAATCATTTTTTAAAAACTTGTAATTTGTATTTGCTAAGTGTATTCCCAAAATGTCCCCTGTCTCCGGCCTTAGTTAACCATCCTGGGATTTGTAATTTGTGCTGGCCAAACTTTGGTTAGTTGTATTTGCTAGACTTATACCTAATTATCCTGGAACTTGTGATCTGTGCTTGTTGATTGTAATCATTGTGGCTCAGTATTCTTTCCAGGCTTTATGGACCCAACTCCTGGGCAGATAATGCCCCAGGAATGACCTGTTGAGTTGGAGGAGGGGGCTGCAGTCTCAGTAGAGCTTTGAGATGGCTTTAAAGCTTGCTTCTTGGGACAATGCTTTCAAATTTATTAATTAAATTTGTCTCTCCTCATCTGGGGCCATCAGAATATGAATTATGGGAAAGTTGGGATGGCTCAGCAGGTTAAGCGCTTGCTTTGAAGCCCCGGGGACCGAGGATCGAATCCCGGCCCCGGCCCATGTGGACCCACATGCTGAACTGGGGTGTGCCCCCAGTTCAGTTCTTGCTGGGACCTATGTGGGAGGCTCCTGGCCCAGTTCCTGCCCTGCGCAGCCCTGTGCCCACCTGTGGAGTGAAACATATGGAAAAATAATGTTGACTATGGAGACTGCTCTGGGCCCTCCCCCTTCTCTCTGTCTCTCTCTGTCTCTGTTTCTCTCTGTCAAAAATCAATAAAATAAATCTTTAAAAAAAAAGAATATGAATTATACTTCAGTGAGACTTCCAGCCCATTTTAACCAAAGAAGTTAGCAGTCTTTCAGGCAGATCCTCAGACCCTTCCCCTCCCTTTTTTAGTTCAAATGGGGTGAGAGCTCTGTG
>PVKE010049938.1:0-11104 GCA_004027555.1 Craseonycteris thonglongyai | reverse complement strand
GTGCATAGTTATTTCTATTTTACTTTTTGACAGATAGAGAGAGAGACAGAGACAGAGACAGTTAGAGAACCAAACTGTGGGAACTCCCCAGTTCAGCATGTGGGTCCTGCCTGGGCCGGAGCCGGGATTCGATCCTCGGTCCTCATGGCCTCAAAGCGAGCGCTCAACCCGCTGAGCCGTCCCGGCTTTCCCCTTGTTTTCTTACCCATTGGCTACCCTCTGTTTTTTTATTTGAACATTTAATCCATTTACATTTAAAGTTAATATTTATAGGTATGTAGTTATTGAATTTTTATTATTTATATCTTGACATTTTTTCTTTTGTTTTAAAGAAGTCCCCTTAACATTCTTTGTAATACTAGTTTGGTGGTGATGAACTCTTTTAGCTTTTTCTTGTCTGGGAAGCTCTTTATATCTTCTTACATTTTAAATGATAGCTTTGTTGGGTGAAGTAGTTCTTGCTTTTCCTTACTTTGTGTGTATCCTGCAAATCTTTTCTGGCCTGCAAAGTTTCTGTTGAGAAATTAGCTGTCAGTCTTGTAGGAGCTCCCTTGTAGGTAACTAACTACCTTTTTCATACTGCTTTTAAGATTCTCTATCTTTAAATTTTGGCATTTTTATTGTGGTGTGTCTTGGTGTGGGCTTGTTTTGATTCATCTGGTTTGGAACTCTGAACTTTCTGGACTTATATGGGTGACTATTTTCTTCTCCAAGTAAGAGAAGGTTTTAATCACTATTTCTTTAAATAGGTTATCAATTCCTTGCTCTGTTTCTCCTTCTGGTACTTCTGTGATGCAAATATTGGTATGTTTGATGTTGTTTCAGAAGCCCTTTAAACTATCCTCATTGTTTTGAATTTCTCTTTTCTTTTGCTGTTCTGATTGGAGATTTTCTGCTACCTTGCCTATCAAATTGTTGATGGAATCCTCTGTTTCATTTAATCTGCCGTTGATTCCTTTTATTGTATTCTTCATTTTAACTACTATATTCTTTATTTCTGACTGGTTATTATTGTGGTATTGATGTTTAATTCTGTGTTCACTGTTTGTTAAAGTTCTCACTACATTCCTTGAATATGCTTAGAATCAATGGTTTGAACTGTGCATCTGGTAGGTCGCTTGCCTCCATTTTGATTAATTCTTTTTCTGAAGTTTACTCCTGTTCTTTCACTTAAAAAAAATTTTTTTTTTTTTGTCTCCTCATTTGGTTGACTCTTTGAGTCCTCTTTATGTATTAAGTAGAACTATATCTCCCAGACTTAGGATGCTGGCCTTTATGTAGTAGGTATCCAGTAGGACACAGTGGTGCAGTCACCCTGATCCTTTGAGCCAGGTGCTCTAGGAGTTTTCTTTATGTGGGTTGTGTGTGTTTTCTTCTGTTGTAATTGAGCCTTAATTGCTGTTGGCATATCAGTAGGTGGAATTGACCCTAAGGCTGACTTAATATGAGGATTGGCCATGACCATAGCATTTAACCTACTAAGAGCGAGTATTGGCCTTATAAAGCAAGATTCACCTCAGTGGACTCTGGAGCCTCCAGAGACCACGTTTTTGTCTTGGCATTTGTGAGGTTAATCAGGTGGTGCTTTCTTGTGGTCAGAAGCTTGCCACTAGGTGTGTTGGTTCTAAAACCTCTTGGGAAGGGTTTCTATGCAGGACAATGTCAGCTCCTGCTTGTGATCAGCTATGGTTGTCCAGCAGGAGCTACAAAATGATCCAGCGTTAGTCACAATTTACACTGGATTTGAACATTCATGGAAGAGGCCATGTTGCAAACTGAGGCCAGCTTCTACCAGTACCAGCCTGGGGCATCTCAGCAAAAGTCTAGAACACACAGAGGCCTTACACTGTGTGCCAGATGCCCATAATGCTCGGTTGTTGAACAAGCCTTTGGTGGTAAGAGAGTTGATTAGATAGAATTTCAGGGAATAATCAGAGTAGGGTGAGTAATATTTATCAGAATGATGCAGATTCAGGTTTGGCACCAGTGCTGAGCCTGGGGTGTCTCAGCAATGACACAGATTACACCAAGGCTATCCACTGACAGCCTGCAGACTTCAGACCCTTTATAGTTATCTACGAAAGACTGCAGTGCAGGCCAATAGAGGTGATGGCCACAGAAAAAGCCTGTGGTATGGAAGTTGGGAGAGGCAGGGTCTCAAGAGTCATCGAGATGGTACTAGCAGAATTCACCAGGAAAATGCAGATTCATATTTGGCATGTAGAAATTGCCTCTACACAGGAAAGATGGTAGACACTTGCTGGCTGCACTAGAGGAGAGCTCAACATAGGGACAATGGCATCTGTCCCTCCAGTGCTTGTGTTAAAGCCACACAACCCAGCCTTTCCCAGAATGTCTCTGGCATCTTCCAAGCTATGTGCCTGGAAATGAGAGTCTGTGCATGGGTCCTTTAAGAGGACATCTACATTTCCAGCAGCCTTTATTCTCACCCAGACGGACAGTATCCCCACTGATTTTCACAGTCACATGTTATGAGGCTCTTTTTTTCCTGGTACTGGAGCTCCAAGCTATGGAGTGTGGTATGGAGCTAGGACCTTTCACTCCTCAGAGGCGACCTCTGAAACTGAGAGATCTTTCCTGATACTCAAGTGTGGCATGTGGGTATGTGGTCAGCCCATTTTGTGTCTCTGCTCTTCCAACAAGTTTTAACATGGATTCTTCTTTACATCATTAGTTATAGGACTTATGCTCAGCTAATCCTTAGATGGTTCTCTGGGTTGACTGATGTATGAGTTAGTTGGAATTTTGGTGTAATTATGAGAGGAAGAGAGCACAGCATTTACCTCATCTGACATTTTACTAGAACCTCAAAAACAACTTCTAAATAATCCAGTTAGCAAGTAACAGAGACATGTCTAAATGTACTTCACTTTTTTCTAGTCTACTGCTGCCTTAATGATATAGAATAGAAATGAGTTTGAAGAAATTAAAATACAGTATAGGCAAAAAAATGTAGCTGGGGATACATAATTTGTTCTATGTTAATTTTCTATCTAAATTTTTTCTTTGACTTGTTAGGTATTCTGGAAGTTCCTTTTCACAAGACATAGAATATAAAATATTGCTAGAAGTTTTATAAATCTATGTCAGTTTTGTAATATAGTCTGCAAGTGCTTTTTGGTTTATAATAATTTCTTAATACGGAGACACATTATCTCATCAATTTATATATCTCAACATTCATAGATTCAAAAATCACACTTGGTTTGATTTCTGGCTCCACCTGGACAGTACCTTTGAACTTAATATTTCTTATCTGTAAAATAAGTGTTATAATAGCACCAATGTGAGTGTTGTGAGGAACAAAACTACAACACACTGGAAAGAATTTAGTACAGTATATGAAAATGCTTAAAGGTAGATGACTTTTAGCTATTTTTTGTGTGCCTATAGTTGTTCTTAAATACCTTTTGGTTTCCCAATAGTATAAGCATGGTTTTTATCTCATAGTATGTGGATACTTAGATCTTTCTTGAATAGTTACAAGTAACATTTTTAAATCAATAGCTTCATCTAGGTTGATAAGAAACTGTGTTCATGTGTGTTTATTTTAGGGGTTATCAGTAGACCTAATTAAAAAGGAGTTGACTGCTTAACTTGAATGTCCAGGTATTCAGTTTATGTAATTAAAACACAAAATCAAAAACAAAAATGATGTAACAACAACAACAACAAACCCTGCTATTTTTCAGAAGGATCTTTGTTAAGCTCTAATATAACTACACACTCTCCAATATCAGTTTGGACTACATTGGTAGGAATGAGTCTTGAAAAAAATAAATTAAATACCAAATATGAATAGCTCAGTGATTCATCAAGTTAACATATTTAAACATTGTAATTATAGGTTTAGAACTTTGATATTTCCTAAATCCCTTTTAGACTTATTTTATTCTTTCACTTCTTCAGTTATCATAGAATAATTTGGGGTCATAGTCAATCAGTCTTATTGAAATTTCTTGCTAACAATATGATTTCTTCATACAAAATGGAAAAATAAACCAGATAATGCAGTAAGGCATTGAGCTGTCACATGGCATGTTCTTACTTGCTCTCTCTTTATCTCTGTTTTATACACTTGTCTTGTTATACTTTTCCCTCTTCATTCCTTGGCAGTTAATCTCTCTTACTTCTCATCCAAATTTTATTTATGTTCTTATTCTCTATGATATTTCTAGCCAACAACAACAAAAAAATCTTATTTTGGGATTTATTTGTGGTTGTAGTGAACATGATGCTTTTGTAAAGATAGTTTAGTTTTATTTTATTTTATTTTTTATTTATTAATTATTAAATGTATTGGAGTGACACTGATTGATGAAAATAAAATAGGTTCCAGGTGTACTACTCTACATGTTCTATTTATTGCATTATGTGCTCACCACCCAGACAGGTTTCTCTCCCCATCATCATATATTTGACACCCTCTCCCTAATTTCCTAACCCCTTTATCCCTTTTCCTCAGGTAACCATTAAAATAGACTGTGTTCATGAGTTTTTGTTTTTTTGTTACATTCAATTTTACATTCCACTTATAAGTGAATTTGTATGATACTTCATTTTTTTAGTCTGACTTATATTGCATAAAATGATGTCTCAGTGCCCATCCATCTTGTCACAAATAGCTGTATTTCACCTTTTCTTATCACTGAGTACTATTCCATTGTGTAAATGTACCACAACCTCTTTTTCTCAGTCGTCTATCAAAGGACACTTTGGTTGTTCCCATGACCATGAACAGTGATGAGATGAACATTAGAGTACATAAATCTTTGCAAATTAAAGTTTTCAAATTTTCTGGGTAGGTTGTCCAGAAGAGGAATTTCTGGGTCATATGGCAAGTCCATTCCTAATTTTTTGAAAAATCTCCATATTGCCTTTCATAATGTGGATAAATTTACATTCCCACTAGTGGTGTATGAGGTTTCCATTTCTCCTTGGCCTGTATAGCCTTGTTATTTTTTGTCTTGTTGGTTATAGATATTCTAATAGTTAGGTCTAAGGTGGTATCTCATTGTGATTTTCATTTGTATTTCCCTAATTGCTAGTGATGTTGAGCATTGCTTCATATATTTGTTAGCCATGTGTATGTCTTCATGGGAGAAGTGTCTATTTACGTCTGCCCATTTTGCAATTGGATCATTTATTTTTGTTGTTGTTGAGTTGTGTTTTTTCTATATTTTAGATATTAGCCCCTTATCAAAGGTATTGTTTGCAAATATTTTCTTGGTTGGTTTCCTTTATACTTTATTGAGGATTTCCTTTGCTGTGCAGAAGCTTTTTAATCCAATATAATCCCTTTCATTATTATTTGCTTTTGCTTCCCTTGCCTTTGCGGTCAAGTTCATAAAGTGCTCTCTGAGCCCAAGGTCTATAAGTTTAGCACCGATGCTTTTTTCTATTCACATCATTGTTTTGGGTCTATGTGTAGGACTTTAAATCACTTTGTGTTAATTTTGATATATGGTGACAGTTCACAGTCCAGATTCATGGTTTTACATGTGGTTTTCCAATCTTTCCAACACCATTGACTGAAGAGGTTTTCTTTACTCTATTGTATTTGTTTTTTGCTCCTTTTAAAAAAATTATCTCTCCATATATTTGTGGGTTTATTTCTGTGTTTTTATTCTATTCCATTTGTTTTTATGTCTATTTTTTCTGACAGTACAAAGCTGTTTTGATTGCTGATGCTTTGTAGTATAGACTGCAGTTGGGGAATGTCATGCCTCTATCCATATTCTTTTTTCATAGAATTGCTTTGGAGATTCAAGGTCTTTTTTGGTTCTGTGTAATCTGATGATTTTTAAATTACTTCTTGAAAAATAATCTGTGGGATTTTGATGGGGATCATTAAATCTGTATATTGCTTTGGGAAACATGGCCATTTTAAATATGTTGACTCTTCTCATTCGTGAACATGAAATATCTTTCCATTTCTTTCTATTTTCTTCAATTTCTTTGAATAGTGTCTTATACTTTTCTGAACATAAGTCCTTCACATTCTTAGTTAAGTTTATTCCTGGATATTTTATTCTGCTTTTTATGATTGAAAAATGGGCTGTTTTGCTCATATTTTTTCCTGTAGTTTTGCTGTTTTTTGTATAAAAATGGAATTGATTTTTGTACATTGATTATGTGTCCTGCAATGGTAATGTATTCATTTATTAGTTCTAAGAATTTTTTGGTGCAGTTTTTGGGGTTTTCTATATAAATTATCATGTCATCTGCAAAAAGTGACAGTTTAATTTCTTCACTCCAAATTAGGTGCCTTTTATTTTCTTCTCCTACATGATTGCCCTGGCTATAACTTCTAGCATTACGTTAAATAGCAGTGGTGACAGGAAACATCCCTGTCTTGTTCCTGAATTTAGAAGAAAGAGATTCAATTTTTTCCCCATTCAGTATGGTATTTGCTGAGGGTTTGTCATATATGGCCTTTATTATATTGAGGTACTTTTCTTCTATATTGATTTTATTAAGTGTCTTGAGCATAATGGATATTGTATCTAATTGAGTGCTTTTTCTGAATCAATTGATTTAATTGCATGGTTTTTACCTTTTTTTTTTTTAATGTGATACAGTATATCAAATTGATAGACTTGGATATGTTGAAACATCCTTGTGCCCCTAGGATGATTCGTGATATATACTGTTTTGAATGTACTGTTGTATTCTATTTGCTAATATTTTATTTAAAATTTTTATATCAGTGTTCATCAGAGATATTGGTCTATGTTTTCTTTTTGTTATGACCTTACCAAGCTTTGGTATTAGGGTAATATTCGCTTCATAGAATAGTTAAGAAATATTGCATTCTCTTCAATTTTTGGAAAATTTTAAGGACAGATGTTAGTTTCTCTTTGAACGCCTGGTAAAGCTCATTAGTGAGACCATCTGGTGCTGGACTGTTGATTCTGGGGAAGGTTTGGAAGATTGTTTCAATTTCTTTACTGTTGATTTATCTCTTTAGATTATTCACTGCTTAATGATTAAGTCTAGGTAGACTATATATTTCTAAAAACTTGTCCATTTCTTCTAGATTGCAGAATTTGGTGGCATATAGTCCTTCATATTATTCTTGTATGATCCATTGTATTTCTGTGGTATCGGTTGTATTTTTCCCTCTTTCATTTCTAATTTGAATTATTTGTGTGTTTTCTCTTTTTCCCTTGGTGAGCCTAGCCAGGGGGTTGTCAAGTTTATTAATTTTTTCAAAGAACCAACTCTTTGTCGCATTACATTTTTCTATTGTTTATTTATTTATTTATTTATTTCTCTATTTCAGTTAGTCATGATCTAATTTCTATTATATTATTCCTTCTTCTAACATTGGGCATTTTTATTCTTCTTCTTTTTTTCTATTGTTAAATTTAATGGGGTGACATTGGTTGGTAACAATTAGTTTCCAGATGTACAAGTATACATCACACCACCCATGCAATGCATTATGCGCCCACCACCCCAAATCAGCTCCACTTCCATTACCATATATCCAGTGCTCACTCCCACCTCCCCTCCCACTCTTCTCTCCCCCTTCTCCTCTTCCCTCAGGCAATGACCAAGTTATTGAATGTGTCCATAGGTCTCTGTATCTGTTACTTTCAGTTTTATATTCCACCTATAAGTGAGGTCATATGTTTCCTGATTCTTTCAGTCTGACTTGTTTCACTTAATAAGATGGTCTCTAGGTCCATCCATGTTGTCAGAAATGACTGTATTTCATCATTTCTTATCACTTAGTAGTATTCCATTGTGTAAATGTACCACATCTTCTTTATCCAGTCATATTTCGAAGGGCATTTTGGTTGTTTCCATGTTCTGGCCACTGTGAACAGTGTTGCGATGAACATGCGGGTACAAACATCTTTGCAGATTAAAGTTTTCAGGTTTTCTGGGTAGATGCCCAGTAGAGGGATGGCTGGGTCATATGGTAGTTCCATTCATAATTTTTTGAGGAATCTCCATACAGCCTTCCATAGTGGTTGTACCAGTTTACATTCCCACGAGCAGTGTATGAGGGTTCCTTTGTGTCCACAGCCTCTCCAGCACTTGTTATCCCTTGTCTTGTTGATTATAGCCATTCTAACAGGTGTAAGATGGTATCTCGTTGTGGCTTTTATTTGCATCTCCCTAATTGCTAGTGAAGTGGAGCATTTTTTCATATATCTGTTGGCCATATGTATGTTTTCATGAGAGTAGTGTCTGTTAAGGTCATCTGCCCATTTTAAATTGGATTGCTTGTTTGTTTGTTTTTTGAGTTGTACAAGTTCTTTGTATATTTTTGATATTAGCCCCTAATCAGAGGCAATGTTTGCAAATATTTTCTCCCAGTTGGTTGGTTGCCTCTTTGCTTTGTTGATGGTTTCCTTTGCAGTGCAGAAGCTTTTTAGCTTGATAAGGTCTCATTCATTTATTTGTGCTTTTACTTCCCTTGCCATTGAAGTCAGATTCATCAAGTCTTCCCTGAATCCCAGGTCTATAAGTTTAGTGCCAATGTTTTCTTCTATGCAATTTATTGTGTCCATTTATATTTGGAGGTCTTTCATCCATTTTGAGTTAATTTTGGTATATGGTGAGAGATCGCAGTTTACATTTAGCCTTTTTAATGTGCGGTTTTCCAATATTCCCAGCACCATTTACTGAAGAGGCTTTCTTTTCCCCACTGTATATTTTTTGCTCCTTTATCAAAAATAATCAGTCCATAAATTTGTGGGTTTATTTCTGAGTTTTCAATTCTGTTCCATTGGTTCATGTGTCTGTTTTTCTGATAGTACCAAGCTGGTTTGATTACTGAGGCTTTGTAGTACAGATAAAAATCATTCAGTGAGATGCCCCCAGCTTTATCCTTCTTTCTTAGGATACCTTTTGCGATTCATGGTCTTTTGTAGTTCAATACAAATTTGATGATTTTTTTTTTTATTTCTTGAAAGAATGACTGGGATTTTGATGGGAACTTCATTGAATCTGTATATTGCTTTGGGAAATATGGCCATTTTAATTATGTTGATTCTTCCAATCCATGAACATGGAATGGCTTTCCATTTCTTTGTGTCCTCTTTAATTTCTTTTAAGAGTGTCTTATAGTTTTTAGTGTATAAGTCCTTCACGTTATTTGTTAGATTTATTCCTAGGTATTTCAATTTTTTGTTTCCAATGGAAAAGGAAATGGATCTTCTCATCTCTCTTTCTGAAGTTCCATTATTGACGTACAAAAATGTAGTTGATTTTGGGACATTGATTTTGTAGCCTGCGACTATACTGTATTTGTCTATTATTTGTAATAGATTTCTGATAGAGTCTTTAGAGTTTTCTATATACAGGATCATGTCATCTGCAAAGAGTGACAGTTTAACTTCTTCTCTCCCAATTCTAATACCTTTTATTGCTTTCTCTTGTCTTATTGCTCTGGCTAGAACTTCCAGAATTATGTTGAACAGCAGTGGTGACAGGGGGCATCCCTGTCTTCTTCCTGATTTTAGGAAAGTAGGCTTCAGCTTTTCCCCATTCAGTATAATATTTGCTGAGAGTTTATCATATATGGCCTTTATTATGTTGAGATATTTTCCTTCAATTCCCATTTTATTCAGTGTTTTTATCGTAAATGGGTGTTGTATCTTGTCAAATGCCTTTTCTGCCTCAATTGAGATAATCATGTGTTTTGTATCTTTTGCTTTGTTCGTATGCTGCATTACATTGATTGATTTGCATATGTTGAATTATCCTTGTGCCTCTGGAATGAATCCCACTTCGTCATGGTGAAAAATTTTTTAACGCATTGTTGTATTCTGTTAGCTAAAATTTTATTTAAGATTTTTGCATTAGTGTTTATCAGTGAGATTAACCTATAATTTTTTATTTTGGTATTGTCTTTCCCAGGTTTTGGTATGAGGGTGATATTAGTTTCCTAGAAATAGTTGGGTAGTACTGCCTCCTCTTGAATTTTCTGGAGTAGTTTGAGAAGGATAAGCATTAGTTCTTCTTTGAATGACTGGTAGAATTTGTTGGTAAAACCATATGGTCCAGGAGTTTTGCCTTTGGGCAATATTTGGATAATTGTTTCAAGTCCTGTATTGTTGATTGGTCTATTTAGGTTATCCAAATCTTCTTAGTTCAGTTTAGGTATACTATAGGTTTCTGGAAATTTGTCCATTTCCTCTAGGTTGTCAAATTTGTTGACATAGAGTCTTTCATAATAATATCTTATGATTGTTTGTATTTCTGCAGCATCATCCTTTATTCTGGAAATATGAGATTTTTCTCTTTGTCCTTTGGTGAGCCTAGCCAGTAGTTTGTCAATTTTATTGATTTTATCAAAGAACCAGCTCTTTGTGTTGTTAATTTATCTATTGTTTTTCTATTCTGAATTTCGTTAAGTTCTGCTTTGATTTTTATTAATTATTTTTTCTGCTGGCTTTGGGGAACCTCTATTCTTCCTTTTCTAGCTCTATAAGATGAGATGTGAGGGAGTTTACTTGTAGTTTTCTTGTTTCTTGAGATAGGCCTGTAATTATATAAATTTCCCTCCTAATACTGCTTTCATTGTGTCCCAGAAATTTTGGTATGTTGTGTTTTCATTGTCATTTGTTTCTACACATTTTTTAATCTCTTGTCTTATTTCCTCTTTGACCCAGTCACTTTTTAATAGCATGTTGTTCAATCTCCACCTATATGTGGTTCTCTCTGCACTTGATCTTTTGCAATTGATATCTAGTTTCAATGCTTTGTGGTCTGAGAATACACTTGGTATGATTTGGATGCCCTTAAATTTGGTGAGGTTGGATTTAAGTCCCAGGATATGGTCTATCCTTGAAAATGTTCCATGTGCAGTAGAGTAGAATGTATAGCCCTTTGTTGTAGGCTGGAATGACCTGTAATTGTCAATTATGTCCATTTACTGCAATGTATCATTTAAAGCTACAATTTCCTTATTTATTTTCTGCTTGGATGATCTCTCCAATGTTGTCAGGGGGGTGTTTATATCCCCTACTATAATTGTATTTTTGTCAAATTCTCCTTTTAAATCTGTTAGTAGTTGCTTTATAAATTTTGGTGCTTCCTGATTGGGGGCATATATATTGATGAG
>PVKE010049937.1:0-11108 GCA_004027555.1 Craseonycteris thonglongyai | reverse complement strand
AGAGAGAGAGAGAGAGAGAGAGAGAGAGAGAGAGAGAGATACAGAGACAGAGACAGAGAGAGAACTGAGCTGGGGGCACTTCCCAGTTCAGTATATGGGGCCGCAGGGGCTGGGATTTGATCCCCGGTCCCCAGGGCTGCAAAGTGAGAGCTTAACCCACCGAGCCATCCCGGCTTCCCCTGCTATGATCTTTTTTAAAGGTAAATCTCATTATTTGCTTTTTAGTAAAACCCTCCACTGAATGTCTCCTCCACATTCATCTCCAGCCACTCCTCTTCCCCTCCAGTTATTTCTGGTTTCCCGAGAGCCTTTCCTTCCCTTCCATTTCTCTCTGGGCTCTCACCTCTGAGTCTCTAGAATGTGCCCTGTTCCTTCCTGATTGTTTCTGCTGGGAATGCTCTTCTTCTGGCTCATTCCTCATCTTCCTTCAGGCCTTTCTTAGTCTTGATATTATTTCCTTACCAAAGTGTTTCATGGACCACCACTCCATCCCTGCCCCTCCATCAGATTAGGTTTCACTCCTTTGTTATGGGCCCTAACAGCACCTGTACTTTTACTTATAATTATAGCAATTGTATTGTACAGCTATAACTTAATATATATTTATATATTTACTTGTTCAACACCTTTTTTTCCTGATAGTATGTGCTACAAATGTAGTTTCATTTTACCAACAGCTCTGTGGGTGAGAAGGCTCTGTGAACCCAGTGTTTGTTCTCCACTTCTCTAGCAACAGACTAGCTTTTCCCGTCTCCCTCGGCTGTGCGGTTAGTTCTGTCTAATGGGGTATAAGCTGAAACAAACATGTGCAACGTCTGGGCTCTTCTCTTAAAGGAAACAGGTTTGATCTTCACTTCCCCATTTCACCTTCCTGCTGACTAGGAAGCCATCATAAACCTTACTAAGGTCAAAACCTTAGGGAAAGAGAATCAATGAGTCAGGAGCAAGTATCCCTGACGCGGAGGGCCCTCCTCAGACCAGTACTGGAATGATTTTCTATGGCTGTTACAAGAATGAACAAAGAAAAGTTCTCCAGATTAGACTGCTAGAACCCATCCCCCTCTGAAAAATATTGCCTCTCTCCCCAAAGAAGGAACTCTAGAACTGCCTCTTGTTTCACTTATGATTGCTTATATGTTTTTTTCCTTCCACTCATGGGTACCATAAATATTTATTACTTTCAATGATCTATTTATACAACCTTTCAATTTTTTATTATCCAGTTATCTAGATGCCCTCTATAAGACCCAGTGCTTCCACATTATCAATCTTAAATTATAATGAGGAAGGAGGATGTAACTGCGAAATCCCTTCTTGTGAGTTATATTTGCAGTTCTAAACATGTCCTCCCCTCAAGGAAAGCAAGGATATACCTGCCAAAACATGTGAAATTCAAGTCAGTATGGAAAGACCTCATTATATATCTTGAGTTTCAAGGGACATTGGCAAGGACAACTTCATGTGTAGACATGGCAGTCAATTATATCAATCTATGTATCTATGGATGATTGCATAGCCTCATACCTGATCTACCAACTTGTGCAATGAACCCCTCAAAACTGTCTGCCAAAACAATCTCTCTAAAATGAAAGTCTGATCATGTTACTTCCCCTGCTCAGATGTATTCACTGGGTATTCATTGCTTATGAGATAAACAACAAAATTTTCAATGTGGCTTGCAAGCCCCCCTAGCATCCTCTGCCTGTGTCTCTAAACTTCTCATGGCTCCCTCTCCCGGCTTTCTGCTTTCTGAGTGACAGCCACGTTTGCTTTTTTATTCATTTCCCTCCAAAGCACCATTTCCTTTTTCTTAAGAGCCTTTACATAGCTTGTTCCTTTTGCTTGAAATAGGCTTCCCCCACTTATGCCTCCTTCAACTTATTTAACTGTGACTGAAATGTCACATTCTTAGGGAAGCCTGAACCTTCAGATTTATTTGCATTTCTCACGCTATACATTTATACTATTATAATTTTTCAAGAACTTATATAGTTATAATTATTTGTGTATATTTGTAAGCATATTTGATTCAAATATATCTCCTTTTATTGGCCAGAAGGCACAATAAAGCAATGGTCATGTCTATTTTGCACACTATTATATCTCATGGCTTATGAGAGGGACTTAATAAATATTGGATAAATAAAATGAACAAACAAATTAATGAATATGATTTGTAAGGTATGGGTAAAAGGCATCCTTGCCTACCTTTTCCATTATTCTGCTATTAGGGCTTGGAACTTTCTCCACTGTTTAATTTAATTGAGCAGCATGGACTGGGAAATTTATTAAGGGTTTCTGGAATTTGATTGTTGATTCTGAAATAAAAGCTTATCAGGCTGTATCTACACCTATAACTACCAACTAGAAGCATTGTGAAAGAGCAGTGCCCCTTGTGGAAATTTTAGGCAAAGGCCCACGTATGTACATAATGTTCTGGGGTACACACTCAAGCGTGGAAAAGAGAGGCAGCATGGTACGCTGGTTATGAGCTCAGATTTTCCAGCCTGACTCTCTGGTTATGAAGCTCTGTTTCATCACTTCTGAGCTATTACTCATAGGCAGTATTCTGTCCTCTCTGTGCCTCAATTTTCTCAACTGTAAAATGGAGCTAAATATCGTGTGCCTTAAAGGGTTATAAGGATTCAGTGAGTTAGTATTAACAACATGCGTAGAAGAGTACCAGACAGAGGAATATATATATATATAATTTGTAGGTAAAAACATGTTACATAGGGGATGTTGTACCCTGTTACTCACCACAACTGTCAAGTATATATTAGATATAAATGCAACTTCAGAGGATAGAGGTCAGCCTACCCCATTCTCACCATCCTCAACACATTGCTTGGGTTGAAGAATTGTGTCTCTTAGGGGTTTCTTTTTATAGATAGATGTCTTTCAGGAACTGTAAACAGGAAGCTATTTTACCACATCCAATCTTCTTAGCAAGTTCCAAGTGCAAGGCCCAGGATGCTTCACTTTAATAAACAGAGACTAGACTGCAGGGGTGGCGAACCTTTTGGCGATTGAGTGCCAAAGTTTATGAAATAAGAGTATACTCGCTCGACTCGCATGCCAACCCATCAAGTGAGATAGAGGTATCGATTATTTTTATGTCTATAAGAGCATAAACAATAATTTTTTAAATGGTATTCACAGCTCCGCGTGCTGAAATAATTGCTCCGCGTGCCCTGCCATAGGTTCACCACCCCTGGACTAGAGAGAAGTAGGTAATTTAGTCTAGAGAATATTTACTCCAAACAGCAGGGACTGCTAGCTGCTCCCCATTACCTGTGCTCCTGTAGGCCTTGGCACACCACAGCCTGTGGCCCAGGCCTCTCGTCTCTAGTAAGGGAACACGAAGAGAGCTCTCTGGTGAATTGTGAGCAAAGTGATGGGTCACTTTCAGGCCATTAAAGCAGGTGTCTACGTGTTTCACTGCTTATCTGGAGGTTTGCTGGAGGATTTGAACATCCTGCACGGAGCAGAGCTTCTCCCTCCTTCCCCTAGATTCAATCCCAGGTTTCCCTTTGTGATGTGAATTTAAGTTGAAGCCTAGGCATTATTACAATGGGGGCTTCATTACCAAGAAGCTTGATGAATGGTTTGAAACAGCAAAAATACGTCTCTTGCCGTGTCTGAGGTTCTTCGTCTCACACACTCAAAGAATGAGGATGCGGACTCTACCAGAAAGGTTAAAGTTTATTGGAAAGAAAGAAAAGCTCTTGAGAGTGAGAGGGGCCCCAGAAAGTGGAGTGCTGGGGCTTTAAACCCTTTATTTTACCCATGGCTTTGTTTCTGTCTTTCCATTTGAATGCCTGGACGATCCATTTATGTGAGTTTTGAAACAAACCAACAAAGTTCTGGGTTTTATTGTTAACCCTTATCTTCCATTGATATGCCTGGTTGACTGGATTGTCTCTGTTGCTGAAGGGGGTCTGGGTGTTGTCATTGGCCTTGGCATCCTTTATCTAGTCTTTTAATACCTGGTCAACTTGCTCCAGAAGCCCTAGGTTCACATTCCTTAGATATGGGCATTATGGTTACACTTTACAGAGGCCCTCCTGACTACCTAAGTTTTGCTAAATATCCTGTATCCATGTTAAATTATATTAAAAACTAGCTTTGCTATTAAAATTATAGATTTATTTTAGACTGTTACACGAGCAAGAAATTGAGTCAATAACCAGTGGCACTTGAGGGCCATTTCTTAAGACTAACACCCAAGGACAAAGCCAGGCACTCTGATCAATTTATGTAACTCAGTTTCAACAGAGGTTTCCACATCTATTGTAATCCAGGTATGCTGTTCAGGTCTCAAGTCCTCTCCCAAGATTATTGTAATGTCTGAAGTTGTATTCTTCTGTTCACCTCTGGCAGTGATTTCTTGGTTCTGCAGAATTAGAATGGCTTATTCATGCCATTTCTCAAGTGTTGTCTCTGTACCCAGCAGCCATCAACTGAACATGAAATGCAACCTCTACTCAATTTCCATGTCCCCGCCCACCCACTTGCAAATTCCACTCTCACAGAGCTTTTGTTATTCGGTTGACTTTACTGAATGTGGGAGTGCAGTGAGATAGTGCTGGCATTTACTTTGTAACATCCTTGAACTTCAAAAAGAACAGCAGATATTTTATTCTTAGAAGTCTTTCACCTCTTCTACTCCACCCAATAAAGCTACAAGAGACAATCCTCAGCCTCACTAGAATCCATTTTGTTTTTTAACCATCTTCCTTAGATTGCCCCTAACTTGAGAATGCAGGTAAATGGGAAGGTGGGTGGAAGAGGTGTGTGTGTGTGGGGGGGGGGGGGGGGGGGGGGGGGGGGGGGGGGGGGGGGGGGGGGGGGGGGGGGGGGGGGGGGGGGGGGATGGGAAAGTAGGAAGGGGCATCAAATATATAGAAATGAAAAGAGAGCTGACTGGGTGGTGAGCACATAATGCAATGCATAGGCAACCTAACGTAGAATTGTACACCTGGAATCTATGTAATTTTTGCCAACCAATGTTACCCCAGTGAATTTAACAATTAAAAAGAAAAAGAAATTTTGTTTTCTCCCTGTAATATAAGTTAGCGGTTTTAATTTAATGAAATTCACTCCCAAATTCAGTTCTAGGCGCATCTTTGCAAGCTAAACCCACTAAAGTCATCTCCCATGCAAGAGGGTTGTTTGAGGTTTCAGCATCCTTTCCACAAAGACAGAAAGTACAGTTGCTCCCATAGGAGGTGTATAGTCCCATGGAAAAGATAAGACAACTACACAAATAATTATGAATCAGAATAGATTATTACCCCTCACCCACAGGCTACTTCCCTCACACCCCACAGGATGCTGAGAGAAAGCAGCAAAGCCAGCGTGATTCCTCTCCACTCCATTCACTTCCAAAGATCTCTGAGCTGTGGGGAAATAATCATCTTTGTTCCCTCACAAAAGGGGAAGGACCTCTGGCCTACAGCTTTTTAACTTCATGACAGTCTTCTCTCTACCCATGGAGAGAGAATTAAATCCTAATTCTCCATTCCAACCCTTCTAATAGTACATTGAGGTAATAAAGACAACTCCAATTCAAGGTTTCTTTTTGTTATGTGAGCTTAAATTGGAGCCCTGGAGTTATTTTAATGATACTTTCTTTGCTGAACAGTATTATGAGTGGTTTTATATTTAATACTAGCTTTGTTATTAGGGGTGTAGATAAATGACTCTCAGTAATAGCAACCTTTGGTGCTTCACGTCTGGGCTACCACATTTTAAGTAAAGTATAAAGCAGGAAACAACTTAGCACCTCAAAGTCTAGAATACTTTGATTTCATCATATTACTGATTCTGGGTCAAATGGTTTGTTGCATCAGTGATATAAATTGGAGTTAGGGTGCAGAAGAGAATATTGAACAATTATAATCATCCATTGCAGGGCTGATATTTAATAGAAAGCTTTAATTCATTTTCATTGTTAGGTATCCAATGGAAATGCAAATATGACTATCACAGTAGTATGATCTCTGAATAAAAGGCTCATATTTTTATTAGACTGTCATAGTTAAGCATATCTTAATTGACAAATTGAAACAATAAAACTTTTTCCATTTAAAATGATACATTTTTAGATCTCAGAATACTTGTTTTCTCTTTTGTCCTTTAAATGTTAGTAGATATAATTTTCTTTTTACTGTAGGCATAAATAATGTTAAATTCCATTACTTTTAAAATATATTACATTTTAACATATTAAAATAACATATTAAGTTTCCTCTCTCAATCACTACTTTATTCCTTTTATGTGGAAGATGTAAAGAGTAATAAGAAATTGAGGTGAGTTAGAAATGTTTTATCTGCACTTATTTAAGAATGAAAATGGAACTACTACAGGATTTGTAAGCCTTCTATATTAGCTCCATTGAACAGATATTCAAAAACAGCTGAGAAGAGATCTTAGATAAACCCTGTGTTCTAAATTATAATTGGTTAATTGTGCCTTTGAATCAGTATGTTTTACTCTCCCAGAAACAGCTGCATTTCAATATGTCTTTTATGTTAGTATCTTCCCCATAGAGAAAGAGAGTTGAACCTGCCAACTGTGTGCATATTTCTCTGGCATCTATAAGATTATCTGGAATAAAATCATAGATTTTCAGAATTGCAACTGACTCTGGACTCTTCAATTATAATCTAAACAGCCCACTTGCCATGTGTCAGATGGTATCTGCTTAACCAAGAAAAAGAGTAAAACATAACTTTTTAAAGCTAACATTTTAATAAATTGAACTCTAGGTAAGCTAATAAGAAGGAACAGAGTGGTATTATTTTATTATCTTGGTTTTAATTTGCTCTTTTAAAAATGACTCGAGAGTTTTGTTTCCTAACTTGATCCCCCTTTGTTTTCCCTGAGCTATTACCCACACTGCCTGGGCTGCAGGGAAAGCGGCTCAGGTCCCAGGGCAATCAGGAAGGAGGCTGAAGGAGCTCCATCCAGTAGCAGAGAGGCTCTGAGAGGTGACCCGGCTTAAGCGTGCCTCAGCCCGCCCTGCATCACAGACACGTGGGGAGTTTTTGAAAATGCAGATTCCCATGTCACCCTAGAGATCCAGAGTCAATCAATATAAATCAAAACTCAGGAATATATATTAAATTTCTCTGGTAATTCTGATGATCAGCTGACCTGTTGCCCTTCCATTTTATTCCAGCACCCACCCCTGATGGACTCCCTTCTACAGAGGAACTGAAAACAGCTTTCACAAAATTAATTAGTAATCAGGGCTGAGTTTAAATCCAACTCTCCTATCCCAAGGGGAGTAAGTGATTATTCTAATTAGTAACCAGAACTGAGATTGGAAGCCATATCCCATGGATCCCCGTGTCCATGTTTGTTATTGTTATTATGCTAGAGGAAGAGAAGGAAGAAAGGGCATGAGCTGAACACTGAGGACACAGGGCCCAGCTACGTGCTTTCACCTTGGATAGTCCTGGTATCTGTTCTGAAGAATTTGAGTCAGCAATTTCACTAGCATTAATTATGAAGTGGGAAGAGGGAAACAACTTAACTGACCCAAAATGAGATATATGATACATAAATTACAGTACATAGTTATAGTATAAGGGAGCAATATGTGACCTTTAACAAAGGTGATATAGATGTATACTTTAGATATGGAAATATCTCACACACACATATACATATATACACAGGGTAGGGGAAACCTAAAGAATACATATATATCACATCATGGACCAATGGTTTTCTCAGTAAGAGGTTTTCCTCCTTAATAGTAGTGAGATCATAGAAATCTTTTCAAAAGTTTGCTAATCATTTTTCACATATCTTGTCCATAATCACATATTGCTTATAATCAACATATACATACAATACATACACAAATAAATCCAAAGGCGTTACAGCCTTTGTTTATTGAGCCTACACAAGCACAAAGGTGATAAGAGGGTTGCAGGTGTTTTCCTTGATACACATTTTTGTGGGCTTTGTGTGTGTCCTATAAAAATAAAATAAAATTACACATCATGTGTATATTTAAATTAATTGTATATTTGTTGAAGGTGTGTGTTTATGTGAAGACTCTTCCATAGGTCCTAGCACATAAATGTTGGCATCCCAATAAATGTTAATTTCCCTTTCCCTTGGGAAAGTGACTGCTGATTTACAAGGGGCTATAATAATACAAATGTATAGTAGGTTTTTATAGGAGGAAAGAAATGGGGTTCTGTAATTGACTTAACATTAGATCTGTAGTTTCACGAAAGATCTTGCCTTCTACTGTGTTTATTAATGGTTTAGCTATAGTGTTATACAAAGGAAGTGGTGTGTATTTACAGAGAAAATATTGAAACCTCCGTTGAAGCCAAGGTTATACAATCTAGCAATACAAATGTGTACATGTGTAATATAGTACTATCTTTTCCGTGTTGATTGCACCTTTAGTAAGTCAAAGGTGGTTATTCTATGAGACAGGGTTAGAATGGAAAGAGCATTTGCTGATTTCATGATTCTAATCTTGTCTCTGCTACTGACTTGTTCTGTTCAGGGTTCAAAACAAATATGACACCCTCTATAGAAAGTGCCCCATTTAAATGTGTATATGTCTGCACAATTGTAAGCATATGTTTATATATGTAAAATGTATCCATAAGCTAAACATACAAAGTTCTCATATTCTTAAACTAAGAATTTCAGAGTCCAGAAATTAGACTTATCACTCTTTTATAGGTCATTTAAAAATAGATTATCTTTTGTTAAGTCAGATGCCCTGGAATATTAAATATTAAACATTAAAAATAGAGGGATGACTGCTCAAATTACTTTTCATAACCCTCGCTTCATACTGCCTTAGGATTTTCTGCTAGTTCTCTAACAGTGAGTACACCACTCTGAGACATGAGGCAAAATGCTAGGCTAGGGGTGTGATTTGTTGATGCTGGGACCAAGTTTAGAGAGTATGGTTCTATATATCCTTAAGGTACCTGGGTATATTCCAGGGTTACTAATATTTTTGATTGCTTATTGTTTGTCAAACCCAGTGCTAAATATTTTATACCCATTAACTCATTTACTCTTAGTTTTATTGATGAGGAAATGGGGCACTGAAAGGTTAATTAACTTGCCTAAGATTACTCAACCTGTAAGAGGCAGAACCAGGATTCAAATTTAGGGCACCTGACTCTAGAACCACACCTTAATGATTCCCTGCATAGCCTTCTCTATGGGATCACTGCCAAGTTCCATGAGGGAAAGGCTGGGTCTCTTGAATTCTCATTTTATTCGGAGCCTGATTCTAGGTATGTATTCAAGAAATATCCCTAAATAATATAGGTGTTTCTCAAATCAGTCACAAGGTATTTTGCAAATGATTTGTTTCAAGTAAGGCACAAACGTTTCAAACTGTCAACTTAAAAAAACAAACAAAAAAACAAACAGAGCAAAAGAAAATCAAGGTTGGCTGGAAAGTGGTGTCATTCTTAACTCGTTTGCCTTTTGATGTTGCAAGAAATAAGCCCAAATACCTCAGTGGGTTAACACATAAGAGTTTATTTCTCACTTACAATATGTCCATTGTACGTTGAGCAAGTCAGTAGGGCAGCTGTCCTCTGTACAGTGTCTCAGTACCTAGGTTGCTTTCATGCGGCCCCACCATCCCCAATGTAGGGCTCAGAAAAGAGGCTGCAAGGTCCAGCAGAGCCTTATAGCTCATCCTGGAGTTACCATGTAAATGACAGGGCACTCAGGAGTTACTGGCCAGAAGTAGGTAGATGGCCTCCGCTAACTCCATGGGGTCTGATGAGTGCAGTCTTCTGTAGCAAAGAGAGAACTGGATGTGGGCAAGTCCTAGCTATGTATTACATAGAGGGAAAGGAATGGGTATATAATAGGTGCTGGGATTACTCATAGCATTAGAAAAGCCTGTTGAAACATGTCACACTGCTCAGTGTTATCTGAGGGGTAGGAGAGAAATAAGAAGCAGGGAGGCATAATATAAAAGGTGTCCCCTTTCTGCTCATGAGTTGGAGAATTTGTACAGTCTGTCAAACACATATATGAGTATACAAGGACGAAAATTACCTCACCATAAACAAAACATTTCAATAGGTTAAAGCACTAACTGTAAAAAGAAAATCTATAGAAGTGTTTGCCAACAAACAGAAGAGTAAGATTATCGCCTTAGGCTAGGGAGATCCATCTTAAGCAAGACACAGTACAAAACCCATAGAGGAAAAAGACTGGTTTTTAAACTACATGGAATTTAAAGTTTCGTTTTAACAGAAGACATGACAAGCAAAGTTGAAAAAACTATTGATATACTAGGAGAATATATTTCTAGCTTGTCCAACAGAAAAAACAATCAAAATATATAAGAAACACTGAACATTAAAAAAAAAAAAAGTCAAAGCATTGAAGAGGAAATACCAAGTACCAATAAACTTATGAAAATATGCTTTACCTAAGTAATAATTATGAAAAAGCATATTACAACAGTAATAAGATGCTTTTAACTCATCAGATTGGCAAAACTCAGCATGATTAAGAAGAGTATTAGAAACATTGTATAGCATTATACCTCCCCATATACTATTGTTGGGAATGTAGAAGGCTATACCTTGCTGAAGGCTATTGGGTAGTAGCTATTAACATCTACATTCCGTTCAACCTAGCAATTCCACCTCTACATTTTTATCCTACAGAAATTTATATACAAAAATGCATGGGCAAGATGTTTGTTAAAGCAGTATACATAGGAAAAAATGAAAACAACTTAAACATTCAACAATATTGGAGCATGAGTGAATTACAATGCATCTATGCCACAGACTATTACACGTAGCAGTAGCAAAGACAGATGCAGATAAATCGAAACACCAGGAAAAAAAACTCAAAAAACTTTATAGGAAAAGGTATGATGATAATATTTTTAAATGTGGCATGATTTTGAGCAATTGGCAGACTCAAATACAGAGAACTCATTGTAATAGCATATCACCAGTGTTGTGACATTGGAACAATAGAGAGGGAAGCACATCATATTGTTTATCTCTGCCAGTGAACAACATTTACATACTCATGATAATGTAAATGCTGTTTATTATTATTCATCTTTTCC
>PVKE010049936.1:0-11103 GCA_004027555.1 Craseonycteris thonglongyai | reverse complement strand
ACTATAGCCTAATATTTGTAATATTATTACAAAGGGAGCATGATTTTTTTTTTCTCAGTCAAACATTTTTATGATGTTTCATGGTACAGGGAAAGGAGCATACATACAGTTTGTTTTCACAGAGTGCTGTGTCTGAATTCAGACTGCCATATAATAACTTCTTTGTGCCTCAATTTCATGCCAACCTCATAGCTTTGTCAGGATGATGAAATGGGACAATGTGTATGAAGTATCTTGTACAATGCATAGGAATAGGCATTAAAAATGTCCTTTTCTCGTCTGAAGAAATTATACAAGTAATAAATGAATATCTTTTTTATGTAATAGGTTGATGATTCGAACTATATAGAGTACAAATCACTGTCCTCTCCCTAGTAGTAGTCCTTTTTAACAGTTTGGTGTGTATCCTTCCAGGCTTTTAAAGTACTTAATTTATCTATATATGCATATATATTTACAAAACCGAGCATGTATAGTTATTTTTGCTTACTTTGCAATACATAGTATCATACTATATGCCTTGTTCTATGACAGTACTTCTTCACATTTTTTTTTTTTTTTTTGGTCTTTCATGGCATTACAAGTAGATATGCCTCATTTCTTTAACTGTTTCAAGGTTTTTTATTGAATGGAGGTATCATAATTTATCCATTCTCCTACAGGGGTCACATCTATTCCTTAGTGTTCTAAATTTCTGTACATGGATGAACTAAACAGTAAACAAATCCTGGTTTTAGTTTTGTTTCTTTGTTTTGCAAGGAGATGTTGGTCATCTTGAAGATGTTCAATGTGCTAAGTCATGTGTAGGGTCTTCAGATCTTTTAACTCTCAAGAGTTTATACATATCCATTCTCAAGTTAGGAACATAAGTATTTCAACTTGTCTAATGGAAATCTGATGAGGTGAACTTGATGATGAAATCAGATGATACATCGATGGGGCAGTAGCAGGAGATAACGGTGGCCTGTAAGAATGAAGCTGTAAACTGATCATCAAAACTTTTAAGGAACAAAAACTCATGGGCACAGTCAATAGTTTAGTGGTCACCTGAGAGTAAGCGGGGAAGAGAGTAGCAGAGGATAGAGGGGGAGTCAAATAGATGGTGATGTAAGGAGAACTGACCCTGGGCGGTGAACACACAATGAACGCATAGACGAGTTGCTCTAAAATTGCACACCCGGAACCTATGTAATTTTCACCAACCAGTATCACTCCAACAAAATTTTTAAAAATTAATCCTTATTATTATTTATTTACTTATTTATTGTTAAATTTAATGGGGTGACACTGATTGGTAACAACTAGATACTGTAGTTCCCAGATGCACAAGTTCATATACATCACCCATGCATCACACCATAGGCCCACCACCCATAATCAGCTCTCCCCACCATCACCATATATTCAGTGTCCACTCCCACCTCCCCCTCCAACTCCCCTTTCCCCACTCCCCCCCCCTCACCAGGTAACCACCAAACTATTGAGTGTGAGCATGATTTTATATATATAATCCAGTGGCCCACAAGCAGAGAAGATTTTATCCTCCGGGACATATTGTAATGTTTAGAGACATTGCTGATTGTCAAAATCAAGAGTTGCTACTGGCGTCTTGTGAATTGAGGCCAGTTATACTGCTAAACATGTTGCTAAGCGCAGGACAGTCTCCAACAACAAAGAACTACCTAGATTAAGGTGACCAGACGTCCCGCTTTTGGCGGGACAGTCCCGAATTTTAACAGTTTGTCCCGCGTCCCGCGGCGTTTTAAAAAAGTCCCGATTTTTGGAAAGAATGCACAACAAGCTAGGGAATGGCGGGAGATAGACCAAATTTTTAATCAAGAATCCCCTCCCCCCGGTCAATGGTGTCCTGCTTTACCAATGTTAAAACCTCGTCACCTTAAAGATCAAATGTCAACAGTGCCAAGATTGAAAACCAAGATATAATCTAACTAACGCCATTCATTTTCATTATTTTTCTAATAAAATAATGGACTTAATTGCATTGAGTATTTATTAACTGTTCTTTTTCTTTCACCTTCTATATTTAAACTATTAAAAGGTTCCAGGACTTTGCCTCCCAGATTAGAACCTGAATACCACCAATTATCCCTCTAAAGCCTGAGGCCTAGCCATCATCAATTCTGCATCTATTCTTATTGTTCCTACATTTCATTAGAAGCAGTGTAGCTTTTTAAAGCGTAAGTAAGAATATTGCCCTCCTCTGCTCCAAATCCTCCAGTGGCTCTTTTTAGGATTTCAAATCCAATCCAAATTTCAAACTGTGACACGCAGTATGCTGCAGGATTTGCTCAGTTCTTATTACCCATGATGCTTCATTGTTCACTATTTTCCAGGCACCTGGTGCTTTCATTGTCCTATGGACATGCAAGCTTAACCTCATTTCAGATCTGCACTTGCATTTCCTCTGACTAGGATGCTCTTTCTCCTGAGTTTGACTTTTTCATTCTTCAGGACTCAGCTTCACTGAAACTTCCCAAGAGGCCTTATCCCTGACCCATGACTGATTTTCCTAGTAGTGCTTATCACTTTCTGAAATAATAGTGTGTCTTTATATCTCCATTGTCTGTATTAATTACACAAGTGTAAACGTGAAGAGGGAGGGATTTTGTCTTATGTTGCTATTGCATCCCTCGTGTCTAGAACAATGCCTGACACAAATAGATGGTTATTTGTTAAATAATGTGTGAATGATTGGCTAAAAATTACCACATAGGAAATATAGCAATAATATTATAACTATGTAGGGTGCCAAGTCGGTACTAGACTCCTCAGGTGATCACTTTGTAAATTATATAAATGTCTAACAACTATGCTGTTCACCGGATACTAATATAAGATAATATTAAATGTCAACTGTCATTGAAAAATAAAAATATATTTTTTTAAATGAGTGAATGAGTGAAAGAATGAATGAAATCTAAAGGCTAGGAATTGGCTTAGTGCCATAGATTCCATTAGGTAAACACAGTGCCTATTCTCCAATCTTGGGATATGGTCACTTTCTTCTCTGGGAGCTGAAGTGTAAAATGGCACTCAAAGAACAGGAAGAAATATCCAGTTGGGGAGTGAGGAAAAGACCTTTCCAGGTAGATGGACTGTGAAACACTGAGGCTCAGAGTTTAGAGAGAACCAATGCTGTTAAAAACACTGAGGAACAGCATAGGCCTGGGGACAGGTGTGGAGGGACCAGAGTTGAGAATAGACATCACTGAGTGGTCAATACATATTGTAACACACAGGTAAAGTACCATAGAGTTGTACACCTGGAATCTACATAAGTTTTAACATCAACGTAACGCTAAAACATTTAACAATATAAATAAATACATAAAAGAAATAAAGGAAATAAAAGACACATCACAAGGGCCATATAGATTTTGTTAAGATCGCAGATGTTTTCATGAAGAACTGGAATTTTTCTAGAAAGGTTTGAAACAAGTAGGTAATAGGATCATATTATATATTATTCTAGGCATGGAATCTGAATTAATCAAGACTGTAGCTAAGTCACATTTGCATAAGCAGTGAGATCATGCTTTGGGTAAACAGAAGAGTTGGTGGTCAATGGAAGGCTCTTGCTAATTTATAATCCAACGTTCAGGACTCACACTGGGTGAATGACAAAATGGGTGCGTGTCAATCAAAGAAGACAATTCTGGGTCAAATGACATTCTCTCTTCTGCAATATATTAAACATTTCACAGATTGCAAAAGTGAGATTACTTCAGTTGTGAACTTTCCCAGAATTTTCCATTTTGAGTAAGTTGATTTAATTTTTCCTTTTCCATTCATGTGCAGATATGCTAAATTATGTTTCCCAAAAAGAAAAGTGGTCAGATTCAATCAGACCATTCATTCATATATTCCTGGGCTCTAAGTAATTACTTTTTATCTGAGATCACTTTCATTTGCTTACAATTACAAAATGAAATCATTTTGTATTACTTTCCCAACAGCTTAAAGGAAATATTTTACAATATCAATGTTCAGTATTTATTAATTGTTTATTTCATTTGTTTGACAATACTTATACATATTCTACTATGTGCAAGGTACTGTTGTTATAAGAACATCAAGCAGAAAGGTCACAATTGTTTATAAAACACAAAGCTGAACAGTGATTTAAATGCCTATGAAAAAACAATACAGATAATTTACGGTCCAATGTAAATTTTGGAGGGATATGTAATCAAGTTTGACCACTTTCACAAAAATATTAATAAATATTTTATTCTCATTTTTTAACTTGTAGACCAAAATAAAAAAAATTACATATGAGTGTGCTTTTAAAATAATTTAAACTTAGTCTGTGAGTTCCTATAGCTATAAATTTTCTGGAATCAGAAACTGAATCTTACTTGTCCTTATAGTTTCTATACCTAGCATGGGGCAGGGCACAGAGTAAATGAAAAATATATGTTTTTGAATGGAATGAAGTGAAAATAATTAGTTATATTTCCTGCAAGTCATTGGTTGTTAAATTTGATCACTGAGTGAGTTATGTAAATGTCTATGAAATTTCATATTGAAAACTGATTCCACTTTAATTATGTCTTCATTCTGGTAAGCAAGATTCAGCACTTCTGAAACCAAGCATACTGTCATTTTCCCCCTTGCATATGTGCCCTATACAGTTATTTCATCTCACAGACCCACTGATACCCTCAAAGACTAGCTTTTGTAAAAAACATGAGTGCTTTGTTTGCACATGTATAATTTAATATTCATACCTTGTTCCACCTGTCAATTTTACTGACAATGAAATGTGGACAATTTAAGGCATGTCATTATTAATATTAAAATAATGTGAAGCTGAGGTATTACAGAAGTTTGTTTTGCATTAATGATGCTCTTATGCAAACTATTTTTCTATCATCAAATTATTAATGCATAAATATAAATATCATTCTACAAGGATTTATGAACTTGAAGATATGGTAATGTCAACATTTCATAAGCTTATAAAAAACTTCTGCTGAAAATATATACTTAAGAAATTTTTTAACATTGAAGTAAGATTTACATTCTAGGTTAAGTGGATGTGAGAAATAAATCAGTCAGATTGAAAGAGAACAAAATATAATGAAAACTTCCAAAATTCCAAACTCAGCAAAATATTTATATATTTTCTTCATTTATTTCTCTGCATAATTAAATAAAAAATAACTTATTTGAGGCTGTATTGTTAAAATTATAGTATATAAAACATAATATATATTGTGATATGCCATTTATTATTAACAATTGTTATTGAATTTCATAGAGATATTTATAAATTGATGTGTGATTTTTCTTGGCACTCATAGGATGCATGCTAAATAACTCATTTATATAAAAAGGTACATAGGGCATTGATACATCTCATGATTGCATTAAACTAACAAAATTTTAGATAGTTTTTCCAATTTAGTTGCAGAATGTTAGATCCATATGTACATTCTTGTTCTATTTTTATTTTTATATTGTTATTTTTATTTTTTTGACAAAGAGAGACAGACAAAGACAACAGAGAGAAGGGGGGGTGCAGAGCAGTCTCCATAGTTGTAAACATTAGTTTTCAATATAGTTTCACTCCGAAGGTGGGCATGGGGCTGGAAATGGCAGGAACCAGGCCCGGAGCCTCCTGCATCCCCTGTATTTATAAAACTTTTATTATTAAGGGAAGAGGGTTAAAATGACAACTACCTGTAATCAAGAAAAACATATAAGCATGTACTTATAGTTTGACTTGAAACTTTTTCTTTAATCACCTAAATTTTTCTTAATTTAAAATTTTTCATAATATTTAAATATTTCCTTAATATTTAAGTATATATGATTTTATTTTCCAGTTTGGGTTGGCTCCTTATCTTTATTTTCTGTTCTTTCTTTCTTTGCCCCATGTACATTTAAAACTTTCTTGGAGAAGCCGGGATGGCTCAGTGGGTTAAGCACTTTGCTTTGCAGGCCCAGGGACCAAGGATCAAATCCCCGTCTCAACCTGTGTGGACCCATATGCTGAACTGGAGTGTGGAGGCTCCCAGTTTGGTTCTCACAGTGGTGAGCTTCCCATGTGGGAGGCCCCCGGTTCAACCCCAGCTCAAGGGGGCATGCCTCACATGGGGGAGGCCCCCAGCCCAGTTCCTGCCCTGTGTGATCCCTGCCCACCTGTGTGGAATGAAACCTTATCAAAAGCTGATGATGTACAACTGTGGAGACTGCTCTAGGCTCTCCCCCTTTTCTCTGTCTCTCTCTGTCCCTGTTAAAAACAATAAAGTAAATCCTTTTAAAAAACTTTCTTACAGGGTCATACTAATATTTCCCACCTGTGATCTGCTTGGAATCTGGGTGATTTTGGTGTTGATGGAATGACCCATCCTTTCCTGTCCCAACTCTAGACTAGCCACCAATCCCCTCCATACCTGGAAAAGCCCATATAAGCATCTGCAGATTAGCATCTCTGTGTTCGCAGTTTTCAAGTTGAATGTTGACATTCCCTGACAGTATTATTATATTCCCCAGTCCATTTTTTCTCCACATTCCTATAGTAATTATTCAAGTCACTGTCAGCAAAGACCTAATTCACAGAACAATATAGAACACACGACACAGAAACTTTCTCAACCAACTGCTGCCAACTGACTTTCATTGTTATCACTGTCCTATTCTTTGCTCTTGATAGAATTGAAGACTCTTTCTGTATCTGAGGCTAATTCTTTCACCTCTGCTCCAGTGTCTCTCATATTAAAAATACTTCTCGTTATCTACCTAAACATTGACCTGATACAATATTATTATGATCCACTTTGATTCTATTACCAGTAATTCCTGTTGAATCTACTTCCAAAAAAAGGTTTTGAATCCGTCTGCTTTCCATCTCAAATCCACAGTCTACTCATTATTGTCTCTTGTCTCATATGGCAATGACTTTAAATTGGTTTTCTGGTTTCAATCTTCTCCCATTCTTCACAAACTAAGACAGAGCAACTATTTAATAGATTAGATTAGATTAGATTAGATTAGATCACATCCCTCTGGCCAACATATTCGTGTGATGTCCTTATCTTATTTAGAATAAAATTAGAACCCTATCCTTACACCATCTAATCTCTGCAACCCTCTGTGGCCTTCATTTTTTATTTATTTTATTTTTTTCAGCTTTATTGAGGTATAAGTAACAAAAACTAATTGTATGTACTTAAGGTATACAACTCAATGTGTACATTGTGAAGTGATCACCAGTCAAGCCAATTAACATATCTAACACCTCACATAGTTACCATTCTCTCTCTCTCTCTCTCTCTCTCTCTCTCTCTCTCTCCATTGTGAGAACACTTAAGATTCAGCCTTTTTCAGTTTTTATAACACATGAAGCTCATTTAGCCTTGGGCTTCTCTTGATTGGAGGGAATTCCTTCAAATCAGCACATAGTGTCCACTAGCAATTAGAACAGTTGGATGAATACTATATTTTAATTTTAAAACCAAAGATAAATTAAAGAATCTGAATTAACAAAAGAAAATTATAGAATTTCTAGACTTAGAGAAAGCTAAGTTTGAATACGTGCTCAGTTACTTTTTAGACAAAAACCATCATTAACCCTTCTGAGTGTCAGTTTCCTTATCTCTTAAATTTGGATAATAATCTCTGTTTCACAGGCATAACATATTAAAGACACATTATTGAGGCTTAACACATAATAGGCACTTAATGTGTGCTAGCTATTCATATGATAAAAAGGAACAAAGAACAAGTGTGATTCTATATATAAACACACTGATGATACAAAAATTGGAAATCATAAATTCCATAACTATTAGTAGAATAGTAAAATCACATTAGAAAGAAAATTTTTGATTATGTCTCCTTTTCTTTATATAGTTGATGCCCCCTCCCTACACTTCCACCTCCCTCCTCCCCCACCTCTACCCCTCTTCCCCTCAGGTAACCACTAAACTATTGACTATGTCTATAAGTTTTTATTTCTTTTTTACTTTTACTTTTATATTCCACCTGTAAGTGAAGTTGTCTGTTCCTTGATTTTTTTTTCAGTCTGACTTATTTTGCTTAATATGATGGTTTCAAGGGGCATCAAATATACGGTGATGGAAAGAGAACCGACTCTGGGTGGTGAGCACGTAACACAACGCATAGAACATGTAATATAGAATTGTATACTTGGAACGTATGTAACTTTTACCAATCTATGTCACCCCAATAAACTTAACCAAAAAAAAGAAAGCCAGTTTTTCCCTAGCCAAAAATAAAGAGAGACAGAGAGAAGGAGGGAGAGGAGAGAGGAGAGAGAGAAAGGAAGAAAGGAGGAAAGAAGAAAAGGAAGAAATAAAGGAAGGAAGAAGATCCCAAACTGAAGAGCTCACTATGACAAAACTAATTTGCTTTATTTTGGTCTCTCAAAAAACTGTGAGCATGCATTACTGGCATGTCCCTTGTTTACTAGCTAATATTGTTTGTCACACACTTTCCCCAAGCACAGCCTCTACAAAACAGCACGCAGGCGTCTACACTCTGACAGGTTGGTTTTCCTCCTGTCCATTCACTGAGGTCTTCATGCCGATAAGCCAGCACCTCCTGCATCTGCTGTCAGGATGCAGATGTGTGCAGCTTGTATCCTCTGGTATTGGTGTTCAAGAGACTGTAGTGCTGAATATGAAATCAGTTTTCTATAACTTCGCGCTGTACAATTTATTCGTAGTGTTGCTGAAGAAGGTGATTAGCAAACTTTCACTTAATTCTGATCAGCATCGTTTAGAGAATATAGGCACACATGAATTATAATGGATAAAAAGAGAAAGACAACAGCAGAAAATTGCTGCTTCTCCATTCACCCTAACAAGCAGGTGCAGAACTTGACAGTGAATGTCCTTAGGTTTTCTTGTTTGTTTTACGCTCTTACATCTACCCTATTCCTGGCTGACCAATGAATTTTCATAGCATACTAAATTCTCATTTAATGGTTCAATGAGTATAATAAATTTGTGTTTTTGTTATATAATAAAGTGATATAATAAGTAAAATAACTATTTGAAGTTAATATACTCAGAGGCTCCCAGAGCAATTAAAATATTTCACATTTCCATTGATATTATAAAAATTGTATTCCAAATTCTCTCTACCGGTAGAAACTTGTAATCTAGGTCTAAAAATGAACTTCAATCCACTAAATGAATTTCCTAGATAATGTATACTCTTTAAAAAATGGTGTAAACTTTCACTTATAAAATGCATGAGGGCTGAGGATCTAATGTATAACATAGTAAATATGGTAATACCACTGCATTATATAATTGATATATGCTAAGAGTAAAATTTAAATGTATTCAAGAAAAAAAGGGTAAATATGTAAGATGATAGATGTGTATATTAACTCAAGAGGATTCCTTTCATGGTGTACCTGTTGAATTATGATATTGTATACTTTAAATATCTTATAATTTTATTTGCCAATTAAACCTCTAAAAGCTGTTTTTTAAAAGTTTAAGAAAAGATTATGTAATTGGCACTATTCATTTACATTGAGGAACACATCTATTTCTCTGTTTAAATTACATATTATTTCATTTGAAGTTTAACTATTTTTAAGATTTAAAATATTCAGTAAAAACATTATTAAAATTATAGATGTTTCACAAAACTTCTCAAATCCATTAAAAAGGTGATGATTATCAAACTTAATATTTTTAGTTTGTCCAAAATAATTTTGTAACATTTCAGTTATTAAACTTTTTTCTAGTAAATCTATTAAGTGCCCTATTTAGATACAAAAAAATAGGTCATAAATTAATAACTTGACTATCGTACAGCTGTTGGCCACACAAAGGAGTTAATAATTTAACTATAATAAGCAATTTATTTAAAATGTATTTGGAGCAAATCTTTTTGTCAATATATACATTTCCTAAACGACTCTTACATTATTATTTATTCAAATTTTTGCGTACCCAATTATTTTCTGTTCACTTGCATTTCACAGTCATTTGCAAAGCAGGGAATGATCAAATTAAGGATTGTAAGGGCTGGGACAACTTTGCCTTCAGCATAAGAATGATGAAATGTTAAAGGTAATGACCATAGAAGTGAAAGTGTTGTGTTTTGTTTTCAATTTATTTTATTGTTTGAGAGAAGGAGGGAGGGTGGGGGAGAGAGAGAGAAGTTGGGGAGAGGCAGAGCAGTCTCCATAGCTGTATATCATTAGTTGTGACAGCCTCTTTCCACACAGGTGGATGTGGGGCTGTGCAGGGCAGAAAATATACTTGGGGCCCTCCCAAACAGGAGGCAAGAACCTTTGCCACCATCCTGGTGGTTACAGTTGCACCACCATTCAGTATATGGGTCTTGCACAGGCCAGGGCCAGGATTTGATCTCCGGACCTCATGGTTGCAAGGCACACACTCAACCTGCTGAACTATCTTGGCATCCCAAAGTGAAAGTGTTTTTAATTGCAAGGTTTGTGTAGGCACATTGGCACAAACATTTTCAAGGCATGGGGAACAAGGTTATTGCCACCATAGAGTGACAGAGCCAGAGAAGACATCAGGGGGACCAGCTGGTGATGCAGGGATGCAAGCCTGCAGTCAGCTTTCAGTTTTTGGTTCAGAAACTGGGTCTTGTCAGCACCCCCAAAATATCAAGCCCAGATAGGAGGACTCACAGTGAACAAAAGCACAAGACTCCAATGCACGAATCAGGTCACCTAACCTTTTCCATTTATAATTAGAATAAAATGATCAAAGGATTCAGAGAATCTCCATTTTCTTGATACTCAATCTTAACAGCAGAAAAGACTGAAGAATCTGACCTATAAAAATACACTGGACAACCTCAAAATGGCTTGTGCTATTACACTTGATCTTAGCCAAAAGGCTGAGAAGCTACGGCTTGTGTTATTAAGGTTAAGCTTTTATCTTAATTATTCAGATGGCTAAGTTTTCCATTCTGGTTTTTTTTATTTTTTTATTTTCACTTTAAAAATTAAGAAAATGCCTTACTCTTTTTTTTTTTTTTTAATTTATAAAGAATGCTATTTTATTTTATTTTTTTTAGGTTTTTTTTTTGTTTGTTTGTTTTTTATAATTGAATTTG
>PVKE010049935.1:0-11105 GCA_004027555.1 Craseonycteris thonglongyai | reverse complement strand
AAAAATAAATAAATAAAAATAAAAAAAAAATAAAATAAAAAGAATTGTAAGAAAACCTCATAATGTTTTATGAAAGTTTACAAATTTGTGTTGGGCCACATTCAAAGCTGTTTTGGACCGCATGTGGCCTGCGGACCACAGGTTGTGCAAGCTTGGTCTAGGATGTTAGGTGAGGATCAGAATAGGCTATAATTTCAATAAAGTTCTGAACTTTGTAATATCTATTTACCACCAAACAAAATTTAGGACTAGTGTATCATTGTGATTTGATGTGAGCACCCTTCTAAAAAATAAGATCTAAGCATTTCCTTTGTAAAATGTCCACAGTGCAGTTTGGTCAAGATGCTGCTCTTCTTTACAGGGTTTGAATGAAGCACTGAGAATTTGAAATCAAATATACTTAGTTGAATTTGCTTTAGTACTGTAACAGGTGTATTTCACTCTAATCAAAGGTGTGTATCTGTAAAACTTTATCAAATTTATAAGTTAGAAAATCCTTTAATAATAGTGCAAAGCATCAAAAGTGAGTAATTTTTGAATACCTACTATGTGCTACTAAGTATGCTGGATTCTGATTTACAATGATGAAAAACAGATGTGGTTATTGACGTGAGGTTATTGTCTAGTGCAGAGGATAAATATTAAACAATATTTTGTATTACATTTGCTTTTGATAATATAGTCAATAGTCAGTATTTGATGATCATGTGTATTTGCCTTCCAACTAGGTTTTTTAGTTAACAGGAGCATAAGTAAAACAAATTCTAATGCATGACTATTGCATAATAATTTTGAAGTCTAATGTAAATGGTTTTGCATAGGCAGCATTATTGCTCCTTGCCACAGGTACAGATTACAAAGACATGATTTTCCATGCCATTTTTCTATAGTCATCTTAAGTGATGTTGGTTACCAAACAAATTTTTTTTTTTTAATTTATTTATATATTTATTTATTTATTTTTGACAGGGAGAGAGAGAGATACAGAGACAGAGACAGAGAGAGAACTAAACTGGGGGAGCTCCCAGTTCAGCATATGGTTCCGCACGGGCCGGGGCCGGGATTCGATCCCTGGTCCCCAGCTCTGCAAAGTGAGCGCTTAACCCACTGAGCCATCCCGGCTTCCCCCCAAACAAAAAATTTGAAGCAAGTGTGTGATTAAGAAGGGAAGGCTCTACTAATTTAAGGGAGAGCAGGAATGCCAGGAATTCATTTTTGACTGGATGAGGGCTTTGATAAGATATTTTAGGTTTGGAAATGCCAAAAAAAGTACCCTTTGAACATCCTACAGCCATAAAACATTTGATCCCAGGATATTATCACAAAGAATTAGAAAGCTTTTGTCTTTTATGACAGGGACCCCCTCCCCCCCAAACCTAGGAATCTATTTATAAAAAATGTGTCTATTCTCATTAATATATGTTTAAACTTAGTCACCTTCAAAGTACTCTCTGTTTGATGCAACACACCTATTGATACGCTTTTCTCACTGCTCAAAACAGTTTTTGAACTCATTGATTTTGATGCCTTTTACTGCGTCTACTATTTTTTGTTTCACCTCTTCCAAATTGGCAGAACATTTTCTTTTCAGGACCTTTTTTTATTCAGGGAAACAAACAAACAAACAAAAAGCTGCTATGGGGGAAATCAGGTAAATAGGGAGGGTAGGGCACAGGGGTCATGCCATTTTGGTTAAAAACTGTTAAACACAGTGCAACATGGGCAGGTGCGTTGTCATGCCACATGTTGTTTGTGTAAATCACCCAACATGAAATGGGCAAACGTGTTGAGTCTCCAAAAAAAATACACTGAAGCTGAATGCAGCCTTTCACAACAATGCCACCTGGTACACTAATGCATATCAGTTCCTAGAACACTCACCTAGCAAGGGAATTATGTACTACAAGGGGCCTGCCCTCCAGAAGATAATTCAGTTTTTTTTGGTTCCCCCTCTTACATAAGGCATGTGTGCTAACTTGTTTATAGAGGTTATTTGGGGTAAGCAGCAGGAATAGATGTAGAACTTTCAACTTTATTATACACCAAATTTCAAAGTGGTGGGATTGTGTGAATTTTTGCGTATTTCAGTATATTTTCAAAGAAAATTTTCCCTGCAGGGGATGCCAGGATGGCTCAGTTAAGCACTCACTTTGCAGCCCTGGGGACCAAGGATAGAATCCTGGCCCCGGCCCATGCGGACCCACCCATATGCTGAACTGGGGAGTGCCCCCAGTTTGATTCTCACTGGGGTGAGACCCCAGCCCAGTTCCTGCCCTGTGCAGCCCCGCACCCACCTGTGAAATAAAACTATGTGGAAAAACCAATGCTGTGCAACTATGGAGACTGTTCTGGGCCCTCTCCCTTCTCTCTGTCTCTGACTGTATCTCTCTCTCTCTCTCTCTCTCTCTCTCTCTCTGTCAAAAACAATAAAAATAAATCTTAAAAAAAAATTTTTTTTTTTACCGGCAAAAATAGAGCTCTATGGGGATGCTGGATGGCTCAGCAGGTTGACTGCTCATCTTGCAGGCCCAGATGTCCGAGGCCCTGGCTGGTTCAGACCCATATGCTGAACTGGGGTGTGCCCCCAGTTTGGTTCTCACCGGGGCGAGCTTCCCTTGTAGGAGGCCCCCAGCTCTTGGGGGCATGCCTCCCATGCAGGAGGCCTCTGTCCGGTTCCTGCCCTATGCAGACCCCTGCCTACCTGTGGAGTGAAGCTGTATCAAAAATAATGACGTACAACTCTGGAGACTGCTCTGGGCCCTCCTCCTTTTCTCTGTCTCTTTCTGCCTCTCTGTCAAAAGCAATAAAAATAGATCTAAAAAATAAAATAGTGCTTTATGTATATAAAAGGATATCCAAGATTTATAGTTTAAAGAAAGAGTTGCAATGATGTATAGAAAAGATTTTGAAAGTATTACCATTCGTTGCATTTCATTGAAGGGTTACTTTGATAATTCACTTTGTTTCTTGTGCTTTTATACAATTTGTACTTATATGTTTGTTACCCTTTTAAAATAATATTTTATCAACTGTTGTAATACTTGTCTTTGCTTTTGTCCCTTGTTAGATCTTCTATTCCTTGGCTCTTGTGTCTTTTTCCTGTTTTGAATGTGAGAGGACACCCTTCAGTAGTTTCCTACCCTCTCTTTCTCTCTCTCTCTCTCTCTCTCTCTCTCTCTCTCTCTCTCTCTCTCTCTCTCTCTCGATTGTTAGTCTGGCTGAGTATAGAAGTCTAGATTGAAAATCAGTTTTGCTCAGAACTTTGAAGGGTATGTTAATTTTTATTAAAATCAAATATTTCCAACATACAAAGCAGTAAAGTGTGTACTAAAATGAACACAACTTAAGAAATAAAATGATTGAAACTGTTTATGTATCCTTTCACAGATATCATCTACCTCCTACCACTATTCTGATTAGGGTATTTAATTATTTCCCTACATCTCTCTACTTTTTAAAATTTAGGGGAAGCTGGGATGGCTCAGTGGGTTAAGCGCTCACTTTGAAGCCCCGGGGACCAAGGATCGAATCCCGGCCCCGGCCCTGGCCCATGCGGACCCACATTCTGAACTGGGGAGTGCCCCCAGTTCAGTTCTTGTCGAGACCTATGTGGGAGGCTCCCGGCCCAGTTCCTGCCCTGCGCAGCCCTGTGCCTACCTGTGGAGTGGAACTATATGGAAAACTAATGTCAACTATGGAGACTGCTCTGGGCCTTCCCCCTTCTCTCTGTCTCTCTCTGTCTCTGTTTCTCTGTCAAAAATCAATAAAGTAAATCTTAAAAAAAAATATATATATATATATATATATATATATATATATATATTTATTTGTGCATGTTAATACAATGTGTAGTGTTACGTTTTCCAGCATTAAATTATGTATTGTATATATTTTGGAGCTTTTAAAATTCATCATGTTTGTAAGATTTATTCGTATTGGTGTACATTTTTCACTGGCATGTTATTATGTATATATATCACAGGTCATTTGTCCATTCTTTTTTTTTAAGGTCTATTTTATTGTTTGAGAGAAGGTGAGAGAGAGAAGTGGGGATGACCCAGAGCAGTCTCCATAGTTGTACATCATTAGTTGTGACATAGTTTCATTCTGCACAGGTGGATGTGAGACAGTGGCAGAAACCAGACTGGGGATCTCCCACATGGGAGGCGAGAACCTTTGCCACCATTCGGCAGTTACCCATGTGCTTCCATTCAGCATATGGGTTTACATGGGCCGGGGCTGGGATTTGATTTCTGAACCTCATAGTTGCAAGGCAAGCGCCCAACCAGCTGAGTGATCTTGGCATTCCCTGTCCATTTTTTTTTTTAATTGTTAAATTTATTGGGGTGACATTGGTTGGCAAAAATGACATAGGTTCCTGGTGTACAATTCTACATTACATTGTCCATGCATTGCATTATGTGCTCAACACCCAGAGTTAGTTGTTTTATTTGATGACCCCTTTGTATTCCCCCCCCCATCCATTCTTTTATTGATGAATTTAGAGGCATTTACATAAACTGGTGGGGTGGGCATCTTTCCAAAATATCTTGATACATGAACGTGAGTATTTATTTCGGTTCAATACTTACTTACAGTAGAATATCTGGATTTATATATAGGCCTATCATCAACTATAATAAATATTGTCAAGTTTTCCAAAGTATTTGTAGCATTTTATGTCAATTATCAGTGATGAAAGTTGTCATTATTACCCTACATTCTTGCCAATATTTGATGTAGTCAGGGAGTTTAATTGTAGCCATTCTGGTAGGTAGACTGTGGTATTTCATTGTGGTTTTAACTAGGGTTTTGGGGTGTTTTTCCTTGTTTATTTGTGAGGGATTGTTTATCTTTTTAGTTTTTATCTTTATGTTTATTGCTATTTAGGTTTCTTCTCCTATGAATGGTGTTTTCTTGGGGGGTTTTTTGCTTATTTTTTAATTGGGTTGTCTTTATCTTAACAGTTTTTATAGAATTATGTCTTCTAAACATGAATCCTTTGTTGGTCAGATACTTTAGAATGATCTTCTTTCCAGTTTATCTTATGCACAGAAGTTTTACATTTGTTTATTTTTATTTTATTGTTTTTGACAGAGAGACAGGCAGAGAAGGGGAGGTCCCAGAACAGTCTCTATAGTTGTACATCATTAGTTTTCTAAACATTTTCTTCCATAGGTGGGCAAGGGTCTGGATAGGGTGGGAACTGGGCAGGGGGCCTCCCACATGGGAGGCATGCCTCTGAGAGCTGGGGGCCTCCCACATAAGAGGCACACCCTGAGTGGGAGCCAAACCCCGGGTCTCCTACATGGGAAGATCACCCCGGTGGGAACCAAACTGGGTTGGAAAGTACACCCCAGTTCAGCATACGGTTCTACATGGGCTATGGCCAGGACTGGGACTCAATCCTTGGATCTCAGGCTGCAATGTGAGCTCTCAGCCCGCTGAGTCATCCTGACTTCCCAACGTTTTACATTTTATTGCAGTAAAAATTATAAATCTGACAATTGAAATGTAAAATTTATTCTGTTTTATGATCTTGTGCATATTGTGGCACATTTGTCTTTTTTAAAAACAGCTTTATTGAGGTATAATTGACATTCAATAAACTGCTCATATTTAAAATGTACAGTTTGATATGCTTAGCACATCTATATACCCATGCGATCATTACTGTAATCAAGATAATGAATACCAGATCTGTCTGAAAAAGTCCAGCGTTTTCGGTATAATGAGAACAGTTTGTGCGGCATTGATGTAACCTGGCAGCCAAGAAGAGTGGACTGAAATGAGCATGTGTGGACAATGACAGCTTCACTAGTCAGTGGGGACGCTAGATGCTGTTGAGTGAAAATGTGTACTAGGTAGCCAAAACAGGCAATGGCAATTTCAACAAAAGTTTTTGCAGTGATTTGAACAGTGGAAGAGACAGACACTGGGAGAACCGTGTGAGTTCTCAAGGTGCCTGACTGAGGGAGGCATCATTGTCTTATGTGCAATATTTCTTATATCTTGTATCTTCTTCAATAAATATCTCTATTTTTAATATTTCATGGCTGGATTATTTTCAGACAAAACTCCTATATTCATCTTCACTAAAGTTTCTTCCAACTTGTATTTTCTTTTTTCTTACCTTTCTTCCCTACACATTTTTCCATCCTCACTTAAGTTTTTCTTGGTCTGTGATCTTGTTTTTAATTATCTTAAGCCCTGTGATCACATAATTTACAATTTTATGCTAATGGTCTTTTCTCTTCTACTTTAATCCTTCTAGTGAGTTGGCAAAAGCACCATTACCAACCATATGTATACACTAGTTCTGCAGTTGTGTTTTTGAATAGTTGTTTAAAAGACAGTTCTGAATTATAGTATAGCTTAGTCTGACTTAGTAAAGACTTCACAAGCAAAGTTTGCAATTGTTTAGTCATGCTGTATTTTAAAAGCATCTGACTTTTATAATCTATAAAATGTGAGAAGTATTAAATATTCTTTTTTTTTAAGATTTTTATCTTTGACAGAGAGAGAGACAGAGATGGAGAGAGAGAGACAGAGAGAAGGGGGAGGGCCCAGAACAGTCTCCATAGTAGTACATCGTCAGTTTTTGACATAGTTTCATTCCACACAGGTTGGCAGTGGGGGCAGCATGCAGGGCAGGAACTGGGCAGGGGCCTTCCACAAGGGAGGCACGCCCCCACAAGCTGGCAGCTGAACTGGGGACCGCACCCCAGTTCATTATACGGGTCCAAATGGGCCAGGGCCTGGATTCATTCCTCAGACCCCGGAGTTCCAAAACGAGCTCTTAACCCACTGAGCCATTTTGGCATCCACAAGTATTCTTTATTTGATATCATACATAAATAAGTCACATTAAAATGCCTTTCATTAAGTAAAAAGCAACAGTTTAGTTTAGATACAGGGAATTTTAGTTAAATTGGCATAGGACCAAAAAGGTAAAATGGACACTGCCACTTTATCTTCAGCCCTTGCCTTATAACAGGCTACGGAACACAACTTGAAACACAAGCAAGTCTTGTTTGATGAGACAGTGAAGGGATTTCCTCAGTATTTAAACAATATTAATATAACCAGTTATAGAAATCTAAATATAAAACCAGTCTTCTACAGGTTTTGAGATGACATTTACCATTTCTGTGAAAAGTAGACTATGACTAATCACATCCAGTCATATCCTTAGAAGGGAGAAATGGTGATAGCACTTGCTGAACCAAAATTGCCATCAAAGTTCAAAGAACTGATCATATTCATTCAACACACACCAATCTTATTTAAATCAGGACTACCCAAAAGAAATGTTCCGTCAACTGTTGATGATCTGAATTCTGGTGTATGCGATTAAAACTTAAATATACACATAAAAAAAAGAAAGTCATGAGACATTTCTGTTTTGTAATAAGACAGCGGCCAACTATTACTGTTCAGTAGCCTTTTTGAGATACGCTATCAAGTCTGCCCTTTCTGCAATTTTCATAATGCCAGCAAAGATCATTATTATACCAGAGATGTACTTCTTGGGATTCTTCAAATAATCCATCAGTTTCTCCTCTCCCCATGTGATGCCTTTGTTCTTGTTGGCATCTGTGTAAGAAAATCCAGGGGCCTGACTTGTCTTTTGCCCAAACAGACCATGGAGATTTGGCCCAGGTTCATGCTTGCCTCCCTTTCCCACAGTGTGGCACTGGGCACACTTCTGAATAAAAATCGTCTTGCCCTTCTCAGCATTACCCATTTTTAAATCAGTCTTGTCGAGCATGATACAGAGACTCTCACTTAACTGTTGATTTGCTTTCTGTCTCTATAGATTCGATTGCAATTTTAAGAATTTTATATAAATAAATTACATAGTCTGTTTTTGTCTGGCTTTTTTCTAGATTTTTTTTTTTTATTGTATTTGTCAGAGAGACAGAGAGAGACAGAAGGGGAGGACCTGGAGCAGTCTCCATAGTTGTACTGTCAACAGTTTTTGACAAGGTTTTGTACCACACAGGTGGGTGGGACTGTGCAGGGTGGGAATCTGGCCCACGACCTCCTACTTGGGAGGCATGGCCCCACCAGCATGCCATAGGTTCGCCACCCCCGACCTAGGAGCAATAGGCTACGGTATATACCATATAGCTTAGGTGTGTAGTAGATTACCGTGTATCATCTAGGTTCATGTAAGTATTCTCTGATGTTCACATAATGACAATATCATCTAAGGTTGTATTTCTTAGAATGTGTTCCTGTTATTAAATGGCACATGACAGTGTTACATATATTGTCATATGCTGAACCATCCTTTTATTTCAGGAATAAATCCTACATGGTCATGTTATGTAATCTGTTTTAATAAACTGTGACATTAATTTCCTAATATTTGGTTGTTTTTTTGTATCAGTGTTCATAAGGAATATTGGTCTATAGTTTTCTTTAATTGTAGTCTTCATCTGGCTTTGGTATCAAGGTGATGCTGACCTCATTGAATGAGTTGGAAGTGGTCCCTTGTCTTTAATTTTTTTTAATATTAAAGTTAACTGTTGATGCTGTTCTCATCCAGACTCTCTTCCTTACTATTGATAACTCAGAAGATATCATACTATGCTGTAGTAATTAAATTTTAAGATTATATCATAAAGGAAACATGAAAAAATTTTATTTCACTGCAGTAGTAACAAAAGCATTATAAATTGAATAAAGAAAACATTATATTTCCCCTATCCAGCTGACCTTCAAAAATAGTGCTTAGATTGTAATATGTAATAATTGTTACTGTTCCTTAATCTGTCACTGTCTTACACTAATAATAGAAATGTAAACTGTAACAAATTTTCTGTAACAGACTCTAGCACTATGTAAAGCCTTAAAAACCAAGCATTCTTTGACCCAGCAATTTTGTTTATAGGACATTATCCTTAGAAAATTGTGATGGATACATGGAAAAAGTTAGGTAGAGTGGTGCTCTCAAAATTATAATGCAAAGTTAGAAACCACAGTGTTCAGAAATAGAGAATTGAATAATAAATTGTGGTACACATACAAGGCTCTGAAGCTATAGACATATTGATGTTGAAGAAAATTTTTAAAACAATGATAGTAAGTATGATTCCATTAAAATACTTTTTTTATTTCGGCATAAAAACCTCTCAAAGTTAATTTTGTCTGTTAACAGTGCTCTATTTCTGGGTGGTGGCAGTATGGATTATTGACATTTTACTTTTTTAAAAAGATTTATTTTATTGTTTGAGAGAAGGTGAGAAAGAGTGAGAGAAGAGGGAAGGGCCCAGAGCAGTCTCCATAGTTTATACATCATTAGTTGTGACTGTTTTCACACAGGTGGATGTGGGGTCATGCAGGGCAGGAACTGAACTGGGGGCCTTCTGCATGGGAAGCAAGAACCTTTGCTGCCACCCTGATGGTTACCAGTTGTGTCACAGTTCAGCATACGGGTTTGCACAGGCCAGGGCTGGCCCGGACCTCACAGTTGCAAGGCAAGCGCTCATCAGTTAAGCTATCCCAACATCCTGACATTTGACATTTACTTTTTCATGCATCTTGTTTTTAAAGATCTCATTTTGTTGTTTTGAGAGAAGGTAAGAGAGTAAAGAGAAGGGTGGAAGGTTTAGAGCAGTCTCCATAGTTGTATATCATTAGTAGTGACATGATTTCATTTCACACAGGTGGATGTGGGGCCATGCAGCATGGGAACCATACTGGGGGCCTCTCCCATGGGAGGTGAGAAGTTTCTTCACGAGCCATCCTGGCAGTTACCAGTTGCACCACAGTTCAAAATATGGGGTTGCAGGGCTGGGGCTGGGAATCGAACTGCGGACCTCGTGATTGCGAGACAAGCACTCAACCACCTAGCTATCCCAGCATCCCCCCGCCCTTTTTTTAAAACAACAAATGATATTACTTTTATGACATAACACTATAAGATATTTTTAAAACTTGAACATGAAATGAGGCTAGAAAGTGTAGTTAAATCCCATGACAGAATTAGTACCTAAAAATAATCTTGGTAGTCTGGGATAGACCGAATCTAGTGAAATTTAATCAAGATGGATGAATAGATAGATGGAGAAATAAGTCAATCATATTTTTGGATTTAAAAACCAACCTTAACTAATACAGAAAGTGCAAAGTAGGGCCTAATGGCAACATATATAAAAGACTTAAAGGTTTTAATTTTACCCTAGCCACTTTCTCAATGTAAGCAACCAGCTGTTCTCATTTGTTCCATTTCATCTCACACCCAGCTTAGTTTCTTCATGAGAAACCTCTGGTGCTTTCTCACCAACTGAATATTTAAGTTTCGTCACCATCTGTTCTAGTCATCTTTTCAGACTTTGTTCAAGTTGCATTCTACATGGAGTCCTCCTGTTCCCCTCACTTTTGCATTTTGAAATTTGACCCATACTTCAGAAACTCAGTTCATGTGTTACCCTCTGCTGAAAGTCTGTCTATCCTAATGTAGTTACATTTTACTCAAATTTATTTAATTCTGGGATTTCACGTATTGAGAAATTATAGTCAAAATAAGGCTTCTCGCTTTATGTGCAAAATTTGAAATAATGCAAACTCTCCCCCATTAAAGGTCACATGATTTCCTTTTGCCACAGGATGTGCCGTTTTAACAATAACGGTCAAATATTATTTTGTCTTTTCTTTGTGAACCACCACCATTCTAAAGTATGGGGTGTCAGTCAGCACCATTGCTGGAAAATTTTCCCCAGAAAGTTACTTTAAATGGAAATTAGATGTTGTAAACTCATAGGAAGAAAGCCAAATGATGACCATGATACCACGTGCTGCAAAATATAAAAGTTAATGTGTAGTGGGTAAAAGCACACACACTTAAAATAGTTGTAGAATTGTGCATTCTGAAAAGACATGAAGCAAAGTGATTTTTTAAGTTTGGGCTCTGGAATCTGATGACCCTAGTTCACATCCTGAATTCACTTATGTACTGGGTGACTTTGGACAAATAACTTAATTTCTCTCTGCTTTTGTTTCCTTTTTTTTTTTATTTTTTTTATTTATTTATTTTTGACAGAGCGAGAGAGAGAGAGAGAGAGAGATACAGAGACAGAGAGAGAACTGAACTGGGG
>PVKE010049934.1:0-11104 GCA_004027555.1 Craseonycteris thonglongyai | reverse complement strand
TCTTTTTCTCCATGACTCTGCTGCCTCAATCAATGGAAGCAAAACTGGATGAGCTTTTACTGCGGAAAGAAAGAAAATCATTTAAAAAGGCATAGTAGTTCAAGAACATAAATAAATGAAATGAGATTCCTCATATGGTTAATAAATTGGCCTCAAGGATAATTTCAAAATGTTGAGTAGTACATGGCAATAATATTTAACTATAAACATTTCCCCTGTTCAAAATCTTTATTAAGCATCTACTATGTCTTATGCCTAGAAGAAGATTTCTACCCTCTTGGAATTTAGATTCTGTGAGAGAGACAGACAGACAGAGATGGAGAGAGAGAAAGAGAAAGCAAAGGAAGGAAGAAAAGAGATGGGAGGGGAAAGAAGGGAAAGAAAACTGTTGATAAATGTTATGGAAAGAAGAAAAGTAGCAGCTAAGCTTGGGAGTATGTGGTCGTGGTTTTGCAGTTCTAAGTGGGGTAGAGGTGTCAGGAAAAGCTTCATTGCAAAGCTTACACTTAACATACACACAAAAACTTAAAGGTGGCAAGGAATTCGTCATGAAATAAAATTGACTAAGCATATTTCTGGGGGTATGGCATCCCAGGCAGATGGAATAGCTAGTGCAAAGACTTTAATGTAGAGACATTCTTGGTGAATTCAAAGAAGTCAGTGTGATTGTAGCAAAAACAAATTGAAAAGAGTAAGAGGACATGAAGTTCTAAGGGTAAAAGTGGAGCCAGATCACTTAGGGAATCATAGGTCATAAAACTATAGTCTTCATTCTGAGGGAGATGGATATCCATGCAGATATTTTAAAAGTGACATGATCTAACTTCCCGTTTGAAAACATCACTCTAACTATGGTTTTTAGAATAGATTAAAAGGGGCAAGGGTGAGGAGACCAGTTAGAAGTTTCTTGTAGTAACCAAGATAAGAGACAACAGTGTAAGACCAGAAGAGGTGGTGATAAATGGTCTGATTCTTAATATATTTTGAAGACACATGTAGTAGTACAGTAGACTCTTTGTTAACTGGAACTCAAGCAACTGGCAAAGTATTTTTGCCAGTTGCTGAGATTTTGTCAGTTGCTTGAGAGTGTTGGTTGCTTGAGTTCCAGTTAACGAAGAGTCTACTTACCTTATCTGGCATCTACCAGTCCCCATGGGTGCCAGTTAACTAAGAGTCTGCTGTGTTTCCAGATATACTGGCTGAGAAGTATTTGTGAAAAAGAGACGTAAAAGATGACTTCCAAATCTGTTGCCTATTTTTTAATGGAGCTCTCTGTTTGTTTGTTTGCTTTTGGTTATTAACTTACCAGAGTTCTTTCTATATTTTGGACATTACCCCTTATCAGATATATGAATTGAAAATATTCTCTCCCAATCTGTAGGTTCACTTTTCACCCTGTTGATATTCCTTTGCTGTGAAGAAGCTTTCTAACTTGGTGAGATACCAAACCCGTGAGCTGGGGGGTGGGTAATGACAGGAAGATACTTTCACACTTTCTAAAGAAATAGTATATAATAGTGTATAAGAAAATATTTCTGCTGAAATACTAGGCTAAGAAAGAGGGATGGCTCTACATTGAATGTTAGTTTGATCTTACATAACTTTCTTTTCTCTTCTGAAATATGTATCCAAAACTATCGGCTCCAAAACAGGACTCAGGATTGTGTTCCCGAGAACCATAAGTTAGGCTTCATGTTTTAAAAATTTCAAAAATCTCTATCACTATTTCTTCTCAGAAAATCATGCTTGTATCCAGGAGCATGGTTATAAGTTCTTTCAACTTCCAACCTATTTCTATAAAAACAAAAGATAGATTACAAAGAACATACAAGAACTCTATATACTCAATGCAGTATAGTCATGCAACATACCAATGGGAGAGGTTGGAGGGTTTAGGAAAAAAATTCTGAAGACCTAAGTTCTTTTCTTAATTCTGTCACTAACTAGCTATATGACTGGGGAAAATTGACTTAATATTGCTGACATCAATACCATTATTTGTGATAGGAACACATTCTAGGCAGGATAGCGTACCTGTTAAGTGCAAGGAGCTTAAAGTCAGATAGAAAAAGGTTTGAGCCCTAACGCTATCCTTTATCAGCCCCATCACATTGCCAAATTACTACTGAGTTCTCAAAACTTTCATTTCTTCTTCTATAAGTTGGTAATAATAGCTGTATCCCTCCCTTATTCTTGTGATCATTAACTGTGATGAGGCATATCAAACTGTTAGCAAAGTGCTTGGTGTACTTAGTAACCTCTCCATGTGTATGGTACTGATTATTTTCGTATTATTCTTTTCAAAATCATTTTCTTTGTGGCCATATTTAATCAATTTAGACTGCTTTTGACGGTTATAGATTCATCATATGCAAGTGATTCGACACAATTTCTGGTGCCTCCTTCATAACCCTTGGCTGGCAGGTCCTTGGGCAGAAATGTAAATCCCTGTTCTTGCGTTGCTGCTGCACTAAAAGCAAGGGCGGTTATAGCACTTTTACTTAGAATGGGAACCCGTCATAAGTGGGAGTCCTGCCTTGTATATCAAAAAGGGGAATCTAAGAGATGAATTCATTTGTGCTTTCATTTTGTTCTTCAAGGAAAGGGGGTTCAAGAGTAATTAAGTCTAATCCAGTAAATATGATGATGCAACCATCCCAGATTCACAGTTTATGATAAAAGGAGCAGCACCACGGATCATCAGGCCAGTATGTGAACCAGGATGAGTACAGTAGAGAGCAGAGCGAGGAATGCAGGATGAGAACTAAGCATGCAGAGTGCCCCATCCTGGCCCATGGTGCAGGCTGCCTGTAACTACAGGAGAGCACAGTGGCATCTCTCATTCTGAATCGATCAGCAGACATCTACTGAGTGTCTACTACATGCTGGGAACTGGGAATACAAACAAGAATTTCACATAAGTCCTTCCTTCAGGTAACTCTCATGCTAGCAGAAAGAAGGAGACCTTGCTGCCGGCAGGAGGCAGAACACCACAGTAATTACACCCGTGTCTTTGAAATGAGACTGTCTTGGTATAAAGCTTAGTTCTGTCACATCCCAGCTTTGGGGACATGGAAAATTACTTTATGTTCCAGAGCCTGAGTCTCTTTATTGCTAAAATGGAAGCATCTGCCCATGGATTTGTTGTGAAGAGTAACTGAGTAAGATGTTGAAATGGGCTTAATGTAATACCTGCTATCTAGTATGAGCACTATACTTATTTATTATTGTAGGCAGTAATATGTGTTGCTATGTGATTAAAGTGTTCACAAAGAAGTTCATGTCTGGGCTGTGCATTGAAGCTCGAGGAAGATTGCTACAGGTAGGAAATAGAGTGGGGGACACCGTAAGCAGAGGACACAATAGAACTGGGGTGGGAGAGAAACTGGGAGTGAACAACGAGGAGACTGGAGTTCACTCTGGTCCAGCTTTTGTAGAACATAGAACTACCTGGCAAAGCGTTTTGACTTTTCCCATGTAAGGGGGTGAGTGGGAGGCCCCTCAACATTATGAACAGAGGAGTGACTCAAGTAGATTTGCATTTTAGAAAAAATCATTCTAAATGTGGACTCTCTATTGGGAGGAGGAAGAGCTTGGACCAGAAAGAGAAAGTGGAAGGCTAACAGTCAGTAATGATCCCATCTGGGGCAGTGAGGGGAGAGTTCAGCCACAAGCTGATGGTGGCTAGCAACTGATTGGAGTGTGCAGAGGTGGGTTCCCAGGCAGCGGGACTATTTAAGGGTGATCCTAGGCTCACAACTATCACAGGTCAGAAGAAAGTCAGTAAATGAAATAAAGGCCAGAAAGAGGGGAACATCTGGCAGCAAAACAACAAGCTGGGTTTTGGAAAATACTGAGTATCGATTTTCTTAACTTCTGTGTGGAGGTTCTATACAGGAACTTGGAAATGGTCCTGCGAAAATAAGGCAGAGTAGGAACCTGGGAATAGAAGTACGAAAACTGCTACCCAGTGGTTATAAGGGGAGCTATATTGGGAGTAAGCTGTTTGAGACAGGTGACATTGGGTGACCAGAGTCAAGGACAGGATCCTAAAAATGTTGCCTTTTAGGGGGCGATCCAGGGAAGGGGAAACAGCAAAGTTGGTGGAGAAAGGATGCTCAGAGAAAAGAAGGGTGAATCCATTTTCTTCCTAGAAGAGATCGTTAAGAACAGCAAGGTCAACAGCCATAAGCTGCAAAGTGTTAAACGAGGGTGAAGAGTGAGGAGAAGCCTTTGGACTGGACATGACAGTATCTGATGGAGCATTCTGGAGTGTGGCAGATGCAGATGTTTGAATAGCATGGCTAATGGAGAGGAGGGTGTAAAGAACACGAAAGCAGAGTGCACTCGTTACCTCCTGTACATATGTAAAGACCGTGGACTGTGCTAATGCGCTGTATACAGGAAGTGATCTTTCGGTGTGTATTTGGAGTTTTCAACTTAAAGAACTGATACTAAACAACAGGTTTATTATAGTCTGTCCAGAAGGACCTTGATCTAGAGCAAGGATACTTAGAGAGAGGGGCAGATACTTGGAATTCCTCAAATAACTAGGAATTATTTTTTCTGAAAATCATGAACAATCCGCAAGTCTCATAACTTATATAGCATTTGTGTCATTATCCTAAAATAAATAAAAAATAAATAAAATAAAATAAGACGCCTCTAATTTTTTTAAAGGACAGCATATAAAATGTTCAGAATAAAGGGGGGTAGTGCGTGACTTAAAAATGTAGTTCCTTTAACTTAACCAGTGAGTTTTAATCAAAACCACTGCCCTCCATTAAGTGGCTATGTAGTTACTGCGAAGTTGCAAAAGATTTTGCCTGATGGAAAAGTTTCAGGGATCCAAATTGCAAATCGCTTCCTAAGAAGATCACAACTTCCTGGATTTAGATAGGGGGAAATTTTTTGCTTTCTAAACATTTGATTTGCTTTACAAATCTTTAAAAGTGGCATCAAACTCACTAACAAAAAGGTTTTTGTTGTAGATAGGTAGGTAGATCGGTAGTTTTGACTTCCCAGTTCTCAGTTCAGCTAATCTTTGTCATTTCCCTTGAGGTAGAAGATTAATGAAAGCGGAGAAAACTCATTCCCACTCCAGCAAATGTAGAGTTAATGGTCCTTCCCACTTTCCTTTTTTTCTCCAATAGAACATGTCATATATTTCTACAGCTTTTCAGTAATCCTTTTAAAATAAGACAAGATTGGCAGTACCATTTTTTAAAATAAGAGAAGCATTTAAAGTTTAGGTTTTGAATTTAGACAGACCTGGATTTAAATTTCACCTCTTCCATTTAAAAGCTGGGTGGTCAGCCAATTTCTTAAACTTTCTGAAATTCCCCTTTGCCATTTGTAAAATAACAAAAGGAAATATAAATACCCATTCCAAAAGGTTGTTGTGGGGGATTGAACTAGTACATTATTAGAACATTGCATCTTCTTCATTCCATACTCAAAGAAGATGTAAAATGATCATATATAGAAACAATCACCCTTGAAAACTACCTTAACTTGGTTCTCAAGTAGAGAATGCAGGGTTTCATGCATGCAACCTTATACAGTGATAAGTACGTATAAAAATTTAATGATTACAGTAATACACAGAATGTAACGTGAACATACATCAAGTAGGAATATATTTAGTGCATTGAGACACACATACTGTGCGTGTGGGGGGAATGACGTGCCGGACATATAAGCAGATTCATGTGTCCTGTCCCGTGCACTCACTGAAGCATAAATGTGCTCTTTCTCTCCTTCTGTCACCCCTCCCATAAGGACAGCCCCCAAGGCACGTGTGAGGATACCGCCCTGAGCTGAAAGCCTGCCAGAGTTCCTAGCACATAATAAATACTCAATAAATAGCCGTTACTTTTAAATGCTTTCTGTTCTAATAGAAGAGATTTTCAAACAGAACGCCTCTGTATCTTAATAAGGGTGAAAAGAGCCTTCCCCAGAGCCGGCAGTATCAGAGCTTGAAACCTGCAGCCCATTGTCTAATGCACCCTTGGGTGACCCTGCTCAGGGGATGCAGTGAGCCAGTGTGATCCGATATGGTTGTCTAAGTTGATTTTGGTCTCTCTCTGTAGTCTTCTAAAAGCCTCATAAAAGGAATATTTTTTAAAGCTAATACTCAGGTTTCGATGGATTTGAGGTAAACCCTTTATAAGAAACCAAGGAGAATGGATTTGGTTATGGTTTTATAATAGTTCCTTTTCTCAATGAAGATTCATCAGCCTAGCTAGCCATTGTGTGTGTGTGAGTGTATATGTACGCACATGCACATGCAACGCACATGCACGGGTGTGTGGGCATGATGGTTTTTAGTTTTGGCTCATTAACAAAATTACCTTTGAATGGTAATCCCTGATATTGAGAGGATACATAATACTACGGCATTTGAATGGTTGTGACTGTTGTCACAGAGAAGTTTTGTTGCGATACCAAACCAAGCTGAAATGTCTGGCACCTTGACTTTGGATAGTTAAAAAAGGATAATGTGTTGTAGCCAAACACAATCACAGCCACATACCTTACATATGGTATGCCAACATATCTGCCTTAGGCAAGAAATATTTCTAAATATTAAGCAAACTTCAAACCATTCGTTCAAATGTGTGGATATTCTATGTATAGTTCTACCAACCTAGGTTTTGTCTTCCTGTTTCACAGGTCTTCACATTTTGCACCCAAAAGCATGTGTCTTGGTAGATAGATACAACAACAAACTTTTATAATATTTAAAAAAAAATGGATTTGGCAAATCCCAAAACTTGGCTTGTGTGCTTTGCCTTTGACTCCTCTAAGGAGTAAAACACATGCAGCAGATTCTTCAAAAAGAACATATTAAAGTTGAAGGATAAGGATTTTTAGATCAAAAGGATAATGATTTTTTAAAATCTTTACTACATGATAAATTATTCTGAAGGCATTATAAAGATGTACAAACCTACACGAGGGAATAACACGGAACGTCAGTGGTGACTTTGAAATGAGTATAGACATAATACTAACCTCTTTCCATCCTTGGCTGACTTTGTTTATAGCATGACACTGCTACTGTTTTTGTTTTTGTTTTTTTTGAAAGGTCATTTTCTTATTATCAAAAGATTTCCTTTTTTTTATTTAAGGGAAATGCATGAAAAGAGCTGTCTGCTTTAAAACACTGTACCTTCGCCAACGGTTTCCCTCTATTTAAAAAATAATGGTTTCATGGAGAACTGTAAATTCTTTCCATCCTTTACTCACTTTTTATGAGGAAGATGACACCTAAATTTTAAACCAATTTAAGCCTTAAAATGTACCATTTGTGCCTCTCCTCTTGTCTCTAGGCCAAGAGAAAGTCATTAAACTTGAAGATGGGTAGAAGAGAGGAGTAGCAGAGAGGCACTGTAGTGTTTGAGAGGCATGAGAGGAGATGAAAGGCCTCTGAAATTGGAGAATTTCCTGGTGCATTTCCCTCATAAAGAACTAATGATGGTGATTTGGGGTTATAAAAAAAATGACTGACTATCCATCAGCATAGGGTAAGATCAGAAGTTCCTGTCATCACAGTGAATGCAGGATTCCTGCAGGCAAATATTATGATTGACTATCACTTGGGCCTCAAGCGAAGTGAGTTCAAGCTAGTGAAAATGATAGAGCTCTGGAGTAGCCTCTTCAAGAGAGATAAACCTTTGAAGGAAGCCCTTTTAACGACGTTTGTCAGCAAGGCCACAAGAGACTCCCTCAGAAGTTTGTCACACTGCTGTTGCGTGACAGTCTGTATTTTTCACGACATTCTTCAGTGAAGGTAAACCCAGTGCAGCCGACCGTTGAAATCTATAACAACCCTCTCAAAGAGGATGGTTATCTCCAACAGCTTCTTAGTGCCCTTTCGTCATTGCTCATACTTCTTCAAGTTACTCCTGTGACTTCTGGTAACAGCGTTATTGAGGCATAATTCACATAGCATACAATTCACCCATTTAAAGTATATAATTCAGTGGTTTCTAGTCTAGTCCCAGAGTCGTACAGCCATGAGCACAATGGATTTTAGAACGTTTTAATCACTCTCCAAGGAAACCCAATACACTGTAGCAGCAACTCCCCTGCCCCTCTTCTCCTTTCCTACTGAACACCAACCCTCAGCCTTGTGTATCCATCAGTCTACTTTGTCTTTGTGGATTTGCCTATTCTGGACATTGCATATAAATGAAATGGTGCATTATGTGCTTTTTGTGACTAGCTTCTTTCACTTAGCATAATATTACAGAAGTTCACATGACAGTATAGATCAGGATCTCATTCCTTGCTATTGACAAATAATACCACATTTATTCATCCACTCTTCACTTTATGGATATTTGGGTGGTTCTCACTGCCTGGTCCTGCTGATTTTTGACCTACCATTGTGTACAGTATCTGAATGATATGGTGTAAAAAGCACAGGCTTGGGGGTTACCTGAATCTGAGTTCAAACCCCAGTTCTGCTGCTGATAAGGTATGGGATCCTGGTTGAATTTATACAGCCTTTGTGATTCTTTATCTCCTCTTTTACTACAAATAAACATCTGATACCACCCCTTTGGCTCGATGTGAGGATTAAGTGAGATAACTGGTGAACAATTTTCCATTTCTTGAATAGGTAGTCACATAATATGAGCCTTCCCATGGAGACCTTGTATATGTTATATAAATGTAATCTGGATAATACTGGGCTATTACACTCTATTTTAAATCAAGCAAATGAAGACTTCAGAGACATCCTGGTATTGACGGTGAGCTCAGCAAGACATTCAGCAAAGCTCAGGGAGAATTGTTTCTGTTCATCTTTTTCTAATTCAACCTCGCCCTGGAATCCCAGGAAGTAAACCCCACAGACCTTGCCTTACACATAGTGCAATTCAAAAAAATCGATGTCAGCAACCAGCCCCAAAGGGGAATAGCATAATGTCTTCCCATTTCATAGCATTATCTGTTGAGGCAAAGATAAAGTAATGGATTCGCCAGGTAATCCAGGATTTCAGAAAACCCAAAACTAAGCCTTTTTATATCTTTGACCTAAAGCAATAGTTATCATGTGCTGCTAAAACTTTCTCATTTTAATTTCAACCAGAGAAGAACACATGGGTACAAATATAAGATGAGAGTTTCTTTGACTAATTGAGTCAAAGAGAGTGACTCACCAAGTCTTCAGGAAAAAATGCACCTAAATAAATGCTTCTAAATGAGCTTGCAAAAAATGAATAGACTTTTGTCTAATTAAACTTACTTGTAAAGTTTGCTTGGAGTGTGTAGTATTTCACCTTGTCAGTTCTCATCCTGGATGTTTAATGATGGTTTTGCTTTAGTTTCCAAATCAAAATCAGCTTCTCCCTCTTCACAGTTTAACATTAGGCAGCCTGTGGAAATTGCAATATGCTCCACATGAATATTCATAGAATTAAGTATTATCGATGGACTCAAAGAGCTCAATTATTTTTTGCAACTGCATGCTTAGTTGCATATACTGAAGTAGAGTTGATTGAATATTTCAGGCTTTGGTCAAATCCTTAAATTATAGCATGTGAATGAGTATATCAGCAGGAAACCAGCATCTTTGTCTGATCAGTTGGATTTTTTAGGACAGTTACCATCAATATTATCCCTTGGTTTATAGTTCTCAAATGTCTTAGATTATAATGAGCACAGTTTTTTTTTCCCCTCAGAAAATTCTGTGAGCAAAAAGTATTTTACAGATGTGGCAACTGACTGTCACACAAGAAGAATGTCCTAAGATCAGTTACTAAGTACTTAAGCAAGATTAGAATCTAGACATTTCTGACTTCTAGTTCCTTATTACATTTTCTATATCCTAATGCCTCCCTGAGGGAATGACTATTCCTGTAGGTTTGAAAGTACTTACCTGCTTTAAGTTTTTATTTTAGCTTGTGTATATGCCATAGTATTGTTAGTTTCATTGCTGGACCACTAAGCCACAGGGGCATTCGGGAGTGGACAGAATGAAGCATTTCCTGATGCCAGAGTAAATGTAATTCTTGATTAATAATTTAATAAAAAATAAGGTGTTGGTTTACAGTATTAATTAAACATTCAGGGAAAACACACAAGCAATCCATTTGAGAAAACACTGAATGCAAATAGGTAAACAAAAGAAATGAGGATCAGTTAATTCTATAGGCATTTGAAATATACCACCTGCTTTGTCCTTGCTTCTGGACCATTAAATTCATCTTCTTTTCTGGGATCATTGTCATTGTGCTGGAATATTACTGCTGCAATTACAGTTGGTGGTGACTGGGTTGTAGAGATATAGGGTACTTGAGAACAGTGATCTCAAATGCTCAGTATAAATGACTGGGCATATGGTGTGGTGGCTGTAGATACATGCTCATGTGTGGTGCAAGTGACGGGAACTGTGGAGGACTAGAACTTTTGTCCTCGTTAAAGATGTACCTTGCTGTAGTCGGCTGTTGCCACCTTGACATTATCACTTGATTCTTCCAGATCTTCTGGTTTTCCAAATAAGGACAAAAAAAATCAATATATTTGTAAAAGTTATAAAGCAGCTTAATATTTGAATCGATTAAATTTAATGTACAAAAATTCTTTATAGGACAATCAAAAATCAAAAGCTGGCAGAAATTGGCCAATAGGCTATTTATTTTCAACTTTCACTTAAATGGACCTTCTTCCTAGAGAGAAAATCCATTTCTATTTATTAGTGAGGTATTAAAAATGAAGAGTTGTGAGTATTTACATTCTGATCACTTCACTATTTGGAAATTCATATGAAGAATTGGGCTTTACCAAACCTTCATTCTTTTTCTGGGGAAACACCTAAATTCCATTGCATCCCCTTAATGTCATTGTTGTTCATTGTGATTTGCCATTATCCTTTCAGACCTGGAATCTAACAAGTTTACCATGAAACCCAGACATACAGACGAATAACAGGAGAAACCTGATAAAGAAAATAAATTAGTCTTCACTAAAGTATAAACTCTCAAAATTATGGGGAATCTTGAAACTGGAGGTGTTCAGGAGTTTCCTTGGAAAAAGAAATGCAATAAATATTGCTCTTTCTCAGGAATGTATTTCTTCTTCTTTTTTTTTTTTT